>JAIOTZ010000164.1:0-79993 GCA_023374045.1 Limonium bicolor | reverse complement strand
TACACTAAATGATGTTATGAATCATCTCATTGATATATATATATATGGATATATACATGTAATTAATAAAATTTTTAAAGTTCTCAAACATATTCATGTTTGGTCTTGTTTTGAAGAGCTTTAATTTAGATGAATAATGGTATAATATTTTTATATTTAGACTTATAATTTAAAAGATACAATAATTTAAAGTTAATATAAAAAGTAACCTAGTCAGCAGCTGACTGGACTGCTGACTATGTGACAACTCATACAGCTGCACCAAAATTATACGCGGACGGACTGCACCATCGCACATCTGCTTTTCTATATATGGTTAATGACTGTAACCGCTAATACATTGTGGACTTTGAAAAGATACAACACCGTACAAATGAGCACTACATATACTAAAAAAACCATCTCAAATCAAAGTAAAACAGAGTCGGCTCAATTAATTAATTAGCGTCCTTGTACCGATTCAAATACATGATGGTAATAAAGTTTACAAATAAATATCATATTTTTTATAATATTTACATAAACTATTAACTAATTAATTATAACTAAAAAATAAGATCCTTAAAAAATGGGAGTCTAGGAAATACACTCCCAGACCCCTTGCCATAATCCCACTATTTTTTTGAAAAACCTCCAGAGATCTTGCTATTACTCAAGAGGATCATCAAACTTACAAGACCTAATAACTTTACTAGGAATGTTAACATCTAATCAAACCTTAAACCAGGTATATTACAAGGATTATGATCTAAAATCACAATAATCCTTTCAAAAGTCCCACCTAGACTGCCCTCAAGCGGGCCTTAGATATAAAGAAAGTGAGGTTTATACGCTTTACATATAATATCCGAAAGAGACGGAGAAACTATCCATAAAGCATACCCCAAAACGTGATTTCGAAACTGGCGAATACGGCACCTTAGAAGTTAGAACATGGCGATGACCATATTGGTCATTTGTCATTTAATTTGTTCTTTTATGCTTTATACTTTTGTAAACTTTAAAATGTTATATGTTATTATATATAAGTCCAAATAATATAAATTTTATACCATTGTTCATCATAATTCGAGCTCTTCAAAATAAGACCCAATATGAGTATGTTTTGCTAATTTTTTTATTTTTTATTTTTTGTATGTACATATATTTTAAGATTCATTGTGAATCTTAAGTTTAAGAAAAGTGAATCAAATGTTGTTAAAAAGTGAATCAAAGGTTGTTAAAAAGTGAATAAGAGAGTTGCTTAAAAGTGAATAAAAGGTATAAAAAAAAGCGAATATCATAAACAGAGATTGTCTAACTAAACTGATTATGATTCGTTTGACTATTGTGAATTAGAGGTTTCAGAAAAGTGAATCAAAAGTTATTAAAAAGTGAATTACAAGTTGTTACAAAGAGAATCAGAGTAATAAGAAAAGTGAATCTCGTAAGAATAGATTGTTTAACTAAAGTCATTAAGAGGTTTAAGAAATGTGAATTAGAGGTTTTTGTAAAGCGAATCATGGGTTTAAGAGAAGTGAATCAGAGGTTTAAGAAAAGTGATTCTTGTAAATAGAGATTGTTTAACTAAAGTGAATAAGAGGTTTAAGAAAAGTAAAACAGAGGTTTAAGAATAGTGAATCAAACGTTTTTCAAGGTGAATCAAAGGTTTTAAGACTAGTGAATATTTTGTTTAATAGTAGTAAAAGTTAATCCTACCACAAACTTATGCGAGAACAGTATGAACCTTTCATTTATTGAAAGTGAATCATTCGTTTTAAAAAAGTGAATCTTATGTTTAAGAAATATGAACATTTCATATTAAACAATGTGAATCCTTTGTTTTTTTTTAAAAAAAAGTGAACTTATCCCTACACTACAAACCCTAAAAATGTTTTCACCGTTTTTAGCATTCCTAGGATGGCTCTTAGGGTGTTTGGGGGGGGGGGGGTAGGGTAATCTTTTTGGCATTGGTTATACACACTTTATATCGTCATTACAAACTCGACAGGTTTTTGGGGTTTGTGGTTTAGGGTTTAGGGTTTAGGGTTTAGGGTCTACACTACACCCTAAAAATGTCTTTGATATTTCAAGCTTCTTAGGGTGGGGTTTTGGGTGTTTGGGGGGTAGGGTAATCTTTTTTTGTATTAGTTCTACACTTTATATTATTGTTACAATCTTGATAGATTTGTAGGGTTTGTGGTTTAGGGTTTAAGGTCTAAACCCTACACTACAAACCATAAAAATGCCTTCGATGTTTCTAACTTTTCTAAGGTGGTTTTTAGAGTGTTTGGGGTAAGATTCATTTTGTTAATGAATAAGGTTCATTTTATTATTAAAGAAGATTCATTTTGTTAATGAATAAGATTCACTTTCAAAATATGTAATATATACTCCTTCTAAAAACATAAAATTTTAAGTTTACCAAAACATATCCATGATGCATCTTGTTTTAAAGAGCACGAAAAATGATGAACAATGGTATAATTTTTTTATTTTTGCACTTATATTTTGTGAGTTATAACATTTTGAAAAAAATATTTCTCCCTCCTACCAATAAAACCATATTCAACCCCTCCCCCAAACTCCCCTAACTCAACCCGTCTAACTACATTTTTTCTCTACTTTTTTCCTTTATTTATTTTTCTTCATTTATTCCCCAATCATAATTTGGCACATGTCAACCTCTATATTACATCCTAGTGCTTTTGCACGGTCTCTGTGCTGCCTCAAAAATTGTTCTTCACGGAAGAGTGCAGCTCATGTGCTGCATGCACAAATGTGCAGGAGTGCTGCAATCATTACGTGACAAAAATAATAAATCAAAAAAATATTTTATCTTCAACGATATCATAGATTGGTGATAGTGTAATATAAACATTCTACTACTGTACACGAGATACTTTATAATATAACTTACAACAATTATATAATATGTATATAATTATATGAGTAAAACAAATTTTATTTTTACGGTGTATGGACATAAATATGATATTTTCTGTTATACTGTTAGCATTGGTGTTATGTGACTTGTATTTTGTCAACCCTTGACTTGTATTTTGTTAACCTAACACATGTATTTCATTAACCTGTCACATGTATTTCATTAACCTGTCACATGTATTTCATTAACCTGTCAATTGTATTTTGTTAACCTATCACTTGTATTTCATGAACCAGTCACTTGTATTTCGTTAACTTGTCAATTGTATTTCGTTAACCTATCACTTGTATTTCATGAACCAGTCACTTTTATTTCGTTAACCTGTCACTTGTATTTCGTTAACCTGTCACTTGTATTTCGTTAACCTGTCAATTGTATATAGTTAACCTATCAATTGTATTTCATTAACTTGACAATATTTCGTTAACCTCTCACTTGTCTTTCTTTAACCTGTCACTTGAAATTCGTTAACCTATCACTTGTATTTGGTTAACCTGTCACTTGTATTTCGTTAACATATCACTAGTATTTCGTTAACTTGTTATTTGAAATTTGCAGTTATTGACGGTGAGCTTGACTTACTTTGACGGTTAAACAACTTGTAGCTCAACTAAGGAGAACATTATTAACTGCTATATAGTATTGGTGAAGAACCAAACTTCTACTATTATAAAAAATAAATCCTTGTTGTTTATCTATATGAAGCTTTGTTATTCAAACTTATTATGATTTCAAAATCATAAAGGTTTATAGTCTAGGGTTTGTTGCCTAAGGATTAAGTCGTCTGTGATCTTTTAAATCTGTTTCAACTACATCACTTTAAAAGTAGATTCATAAATAAGTCTTAGTTAAAAAAATACACTTAAGACGTTTTTATGTAGTTACTTTCATAAAAAGAAATGAAGACAAAGACAAAAATGAAAAAAACAAGAGAATGTTATTTGCACTCAATATTACTTCAAGCAGTCACATTTTTATGCATAGGAGGCAGTCAGCCATTAGGGGGCTATAAGCCCCCTAGCCGCTGGGTGGCCAGAGCATCCATAAAAAAAAAAGACTACCCTACACCACACACTCTAAAAACCACTATAGGAAAGCTAAAAACATCGAAGACTTATTTAGGGTTTGTATTAGAAGGTTTAGGGTCAAACGATCCTAAACCCTAATCCATAAACCCCCAAAATCTTCCGATTCAGTGGTGACACTATGAGGTATAAAATGAGTTAAGAAAAAAGTGTACCTTATACCACACACCCTAAAAACCACCCTAGGAAAGTTAAAAAGGTCAAAGGTTTATTTTAGGGTTTGTAGTGGAGGCTAAACCACAAACCTTAAAATTTGTCAAGTTAGTGGTGACATTATAAAGTATAGAACGAGTTAAAAAATATTACCTTGCCACACACCCTAAAAAGCACCCTCAAAAAGTTGAAATTGTTGAAGGTTTATTTTACGGTTTGTAGTGGAGGAAACCACAAACCCTAAAAATATGTCGAGTCAGTGATGACATTATAAAATATAGAAACGAGTTAAACAAATATTACCCTACACTACACACCCTAAAAATCACCATAGGAAAGTTACAAACATCGAAGGCTTAATTTACGGTTTGTAGTGAAGACCTTAAACCCTAACCACTAACCCTAAAAATTTGTCGAGTAAGTAACTCTTTTATAATTATGAAATGAGTTTAAAAAATGCACTTTATGAAAGTTAAAAACATCGAAAGCTTTTTTAGGTTTTGTAGTACAGGGTTTAGGGTCATTAACCACAAACCCTAAAAATTTGTCGAGTCAATGACGACTTATAAAGTATAAAACGAGTTAAAAAATATTATCCTACACCACACACCCTAAAAATTACCCTAAGATAGTTAAAATGTTGAAGACTTGTTTTAGGATTTGTAGTGGAGGGTTTAGGGTCTAATGACCCTAAACACTAAACCATAAACCCTAAAAATATGTCGAGTCAGTGGTGACAAAGTATAAAACGAGTTTAAAAAAATACCTAACACCACACACCCTAAAAACCACTCTAGGAAAAAGAAAAACGACGGAAGATTATTTTAGAGTTTCTAGTGGAGTCAATGTGGACATTATAAAGTATATAACGGGTTAATAAAGTTACCCTACACCACAAACCACCATAAAAAGTTATAACATTGAAGAAACCCCCTAAAAACCACCTAGAATAGTTAAAACGTCAAGGAATGCATTTAAGAGTAGTGGCTAATAGGCTATAAGGCACAATTGTTGGGCGGTGTACCATTCATAGCCGCTGGTCGGATACCAGTGCTACAACACGCCGTTTAGCGGTTACTAGTTAATTATCTTCTTCTTTTTGTTTTTTTACCTTCTTCGATTAATATCATTTCTTTCGTCATTAATTTCTTTGTTATTTCTTTTTTTTACTATGTTAGGAAGAAGGTAAAAAAAGAAGGAAAAGAATTAATTTGTTTGAATTATTGTGTGTGTTTAATATTTAAGAATTATTAATGTTAATTTTATTTTTGTTTAGTTATTTTTCTTGTAATTTTTACTCTTTAAATATTTTTGTAAAATTTCATAAAAATGCCCCCGAATAAAAAAGTGGCATATTGTGAATTTGAAACATGATATGCAATGTAAGCGGTAATTAAAATAGTCATCATGGTCATTCACTAAATAAACACCATTGTAATTATGAAACTTTTTCATGACAGATTGTGATTTTTCCCAAATTTTACTTCCAAAACACTTGGTATCAAACAAAAATATGATAGTGAAATACAAGTTTGAAAAAATTATAAAATAAAGTTTCACTCATATAAATATTAAATAAGAAAATAAAAACTCATCATCAAAAAATAAACTGTGTAAAAAGAAATACTTTACATTATTGTTGTAATTTTAATATAAAATTTATTAATTTATCATATAAGTAATATTACTAGAGCTTTTTATATATTTTTATCTCTCTATTACCAATAATTTTTTATATTTTTATGGTATATATTAATCATTTATTTGCTCTTTACACTAGAACTATAATTACATTTGTTTAAAAATAAAACTTAATAATAGTACGGCACATTGATTTGAAGACGGGGACAAAATTTCATACGTTTAAATACTTAGTACAACACAATCTGGATATGAAAAGAAAATTAATATCATGTCAGGGTCTTTGATGCAGTAGTACTGCAACTGATATTCTGCATTATGTGACCCAATTCCTTCACGGAAGGTATTAAAGCTGCAAGTGTGGATTTCACTCTTCAATATTAAAGAAAATTGTTTAGGTGGAGGAGAGAAAAATAGATGTGAATTACTCTTAAAAAAGAAAAGTTGTGAGAGGGATAATATATTTTTTGTGATTGCTTACTTTTCTTGGTTTTATTTTTCTTCAAAATCAGTCGGAAAGTGACAATGTGACGCCATCGGTTCTATTTTCTAGTAACAAAAAAGTAAACTCCATTGTAGCGATTACGTTTCAAAAAATAAAAAGTAATCAACGGCGGCACATAAATTGCGTGATTGAGATATTAGGGTCGTGTAGATTCGACCTACTAAATAAATAAAAAATATAAAAATATTGTGGGAGTAATATAAAATTCACACTAAGTTTTTTACTAAGTTCTATAAATCACTTATCGAATTTAACATTATAATATTAATAAAATAAAATAAAATTTCTAATATCTCCTTAAAGTGAAAATTTGATTAACAATTTTAGAGAATTCCTTCGTATCTAGAAAGAAGTTAAGTGAAAACCTTATTTACTATGATCGAGGTACATGATATCATCACATGCATATCCTTTGCGTGTTTGAAAAAAAAAAAACAAGAATTCCTGAAGTTGAACAAATCAAAGCTCTTATTTCATTGATCTGGGATGCAAAACATAACAACTTGCGAAGAGACGTTTTAATAGTATTACTATTAGTACTACTTCTCCTATATTGACCTTCCTGTTTGCTTTTTGGCATATTTTTCCACTTCAATACCCTCTCCGTCCCTATTTGACCTTCTGATTTACTACTTGGACTTGTCGTTTGACTTCAATATTTAACATATAAGATGACATAATTTTACAAATCTAAACTTTATAATGGAATCCTTATGTCAAAAACTATATGTTGGAGAAATTTATTTTATAAATTTATTTTATCTTATATGTTTAATATTGAGGTGGAAAAACGTGCCAAAAAGCAAACAGGAAGTTCAAAGTGGGACGGAGGGAGTATTAAACATAAGATAAAATAATTTTATAAAATAAATTTTTATAACATATAGTTTTTCATATAAAGATTCCATTACAAAATTTAGATTTGTAAAATTATGTTATCTTATATGTTAAATATTAAAGTCAAACGACATATTCAAATAATGAAAGAGAAGGTCAAAATGGGACGGAGGGAGTATTACATTTTAGACGAATTGGCTTCGTTCCTGTAATCATATTTTTGTGGTATAATTAATGACATATGTACCATAAATAGGTGGTTTCTGTCACGCCTATTTTCTAGTTAGCCCCTGTAATATGGCTAAGGTCTTGTAATGTTGCCGATGTTCATGTACTTGTAATCATGTTCGATAATCAATGAAAGAAGTATTCATGCCTTTCCAATGTGTCCCAAGATTCTTGTGTTCGATTACTTGATGTCTTGTGTGTGCTGTCGAACAATGCTGCTTTGCTCGACGGGTGCGGCGTGGGGCAGGCAACGAAGTTGGCTTGTTGCCCCGCGAGTGCCCACGGGTGTCCAAGCGAGTGCCTGGTTGCGGGCACTCGGCAGACCCCGACTAGTCTCCGTAGGCACAAGGTGCAATGTCGAGGGCCCACGAGCCTCGTCGTGTGCACCTTGGGGCATGCAGGCATCATCTTAGGCGCCCAGACCTTGTCCGGGGCGCCCAGTGCCTGGTGCTGCAGGAAGCTGGTGGTGGGCGCTGCCGCAGGCACCCAGTGACCACCTGCGCACTGCCGCAGGCACTGTGATGCAGCCGATATGAAGTTGGCTCAAAACGTGTGGGAATTTGACAACTTTGCTGAGCACCTAAGAAGGCCAAATGTTACCCTTAACTAATAAGAGATGTTGGCAAAGTTTCGTGGCAATTGGAGCTTGCATCTGATTTTAGTGAATTTTTGAAGTGTCCCATGACTATGTCGGGATTTGGCTGCAAAGGGGCATGTCTGCGTCTGGTCTGGCCTGAAAGGTACATTAACCTTTATAGGGGGCTGGTTAGTCTCTGCTTGGCCTGCCCCCAGGCAGCCTACGCGGCTGTGTCCCGGCTGGGCACCTAAGTGCCCGAGGGCCTCAAAGGCTATATTTTACCCATGAATGGGGATGTCGGGACACTTGGACCCCTTGGCGGTGTTGGGCCCATGGGGCCACACCGGCGGCTAGGTGAACTAGTCGTGGGTCACCCCGGGCTGCCTGGAGAGCGCCCGGCTAGACACGTGAGTGCCTAGAACATGCCTATTGGCATGTCCCACTATCTCTAGCTTGGGTAGTGGGCTCCAACGGCTGTGGGGCCTTGCCCCACCTGCTGGTGTCCCTAATGTTAAGTTGTGCCAGCGTGCGCTTGTCGTATGACTGGGTCCGCACAAGCTGGTGCGACTTGTGTTGATGCCGATTGAACTAACCTAGCAAAGACAACCAATACTCCCAAGAGAAATTTGCCGAGGACGGCAAATGCTTTAACGGGGGGAGGGTTTGTCACGAATATTTTCGGGCAAGCAGCTTGACAGCTGTGGCATGCCTTGTCGTTGGCCTTGTCTAGATGTCCCTTGATTCTTGATGCCTCCGGAATTACCCAAGGGTCTCCCCCCAAGGCGAGCGGTTGATCATAAAATCGAGTTAATCCCAGGCGCAATCCCACCAGCTCAAGTCCCGTATCGAATGGCCCCAATAGAGCTTAAAGAGTTGCGGACTCAGCTTGCCGATCTTCTGGAATCGGGAAAGATCCGGCCCTCCAGGGCACCTTTCGGAGCACCAGTCTTGTTTCAACGGAAAGCTGATGGGTCTCTCCGCTTGTGCATCGACTATCGAGCACTGAACAAAGTCACTATCAAGAACAAATATCCAATTCCACGACAGGATGACTTGTTCGATCGGTTGTCAAAGGCATCATACTTTACCAAGTTGGACCTGCGGTCTGGGTATTGGCAAGTTAGAATAGCGGAGGGTGATGAGGGGAAAACAACATGTGTAACCCGTTATGGGTCTTTTGAGTTTCTTGTAATGCCCTTTGGGCTTTGTAATGCTCCCGCTACATTCTGTAATTTAATGAATGATGTTCTTTATGGCTATATCGATATTTTTGTTGTCGTGTATCTTGATGATATTGTGGTATATAGCGACAACTTGTCTGAGCACTTGCAGCATGTGCAGCTAGTCCTCGATCGGCTCCGTGAACATACGTTGTTCATAAAGAAGGAAAAATGTTCCTTTGCACAACAAGAGATTAGCTTTCTTGGGCATATTATCTCGAAGGGCAAAATTGCAATGGATCCAGCAAAGATTTCGGCAATCACGGATTGGCCGGCCCCTAGAGATGTCGGGGAGTTGAGATCATTTTTGGGTCTCGCGAACTACTATTGGAAGTTCATTAGGGGATACTCCCGACATATCGCCCCACTCACCGACTTGTTGAAGAAAGAGGTGAGCTGGTTGTGGACGCACAACCAACAAGAAGCTTTTGATTGGCTTAAACAAGCAATCTCTTCCGCACCTGTACTTAAAATTCCGGAATTTGACAAACCATTTGAGGTGCATACCGATGCGTCGGGTAGGGCGATCGGTGGGGTGTTGATCCAAGAGGGACACCCCTGTGCTTTCGAGAGTCGGAAGCTGAAGGGAGCCGAGGAGCGGTACTCCGCTCATGAGAAGGAAATGTTGGCCGTGATACATTGTCTCTCCATCTGGAGGCATTATCTTTTGGGGACTAAGTTTGTGGTGTTCACGGATAATGTGGCCAATACCTATTTCACTTCTCAAAAGAAGTTATCCCCTAAACAGGCCCGGTGGCAAGAGTTCCTTGGTGAATTCGACTTTGAATGGCTCCACAAGCCTGGGCGGCACAACGTTGTGCCGGATGCTTTGAGTCGCCGGTGCCATGCAGTGTTAACTGCAATCTCTCGAGTGGAGACGGACCTAGTAGGTCGAATTAGAGAAGCAGCAAAGGCCGACCCGTCATACCAACAGGTCTGTGGGAGGGTTCGGACCGGTGAGACAAAATGCTTCTCTTTACAAGATGATTTATTGCTCGATGGGCAAAGACGTTTGCTTGTCCCCGCAGGTAGAATTCATATTGAGCTAATGCGGGAGTTCCATGACACCAAATGGGCCGGACATGCCGGTGCAGCTCGAACAACCGCCCTAATCCGGCGAAGCTATTATTGGCCAAAGATGGTACATGATGTACAGGACTTCGTCAAGACTTGTCTTGTCTGTCAGCAAGACAAGGTTGAGAGGAAGAAGGAGGCTGGGCTCCTCAATCCGTTGCCCATCCCCGAACGGCCATGGGAGTCTATCTCCCTGGACTTCGTGTCTGGACTCCCAAATGTTGAAGGCAAATCTTCAATCTTGGTTGTTGTTGACCAATTCTCTAAATATGCGGTGTTCATGGCTGCTCCGATAGCATGTTCCGCGGAGACTGCAACAAAGTTGTTCTATGCTAATGTTGTCAAGCACTTTGGTCTCCCTCGAGATATCATAAGCGACCGTGATGCTCGCTTTACTGGGAAGTTCTGGATGACGCTTTTTGCAATTATGGGCTCCAAATTGAAGTTTTCAACAGCAAACCATCCGCAAACTGATGGGCAGACAGAGCGCGTCAACGCTTTGTTGGAGGATTACCTTCGACACTTCATGTCTGCTTCACAGAAGAATTGGCTCTATCTCCTTGATACAGCCCAATTATGCTACAACTTGCACAAGAGCAGTGCAACACAGCTTAGTCCAGCTGAAGCTGTGATGGGGTGGCAACCCCTTACCCCTGCTGAATTGGCTAAGCAGTCATCCACGCGAGGTCCCGCTGCTTCCGGTTTGCCCAGGATCGTCAGACGATGTATCGTAAGGCAAAAGAGAGCCTAGAGAAGGCAGCGTCACGGATGAAGAAGTTTGTTGATAAGAAGCGTCGACCATTAGAATTCAAGGTTGGGGACAGAGTGCTGTTGAAGCTCACTCCTCAGCTGAAGAAGAAGATAAAACCTTCGATGCACAAAGGCCTAGTTCAACGATATGATGGCCCTTTCGAAGTAATCCAGCGGATAGGCAATGCGGCCTACCGCCTTGCTCTTCCAGAGAGATTGAAGGTTCACCCAACCTTCCATGTGAGCTACTTGAAGCCATTCCACGAAGATGCTAACGAAGCCCACGAGACGGAGATAAGGGCACCTCCGACAATCGGAAAAGAGTTCCAGAAGGAGGTACAAGACATCTTGGCTTACCGGATGCGGGGTAGAAACTTAAACAAGCGAACAGACTTTCTAGTCCACTGGAAGGGAGAATCAAAAGAGGATGCGACTTGGGAAAGGCAAGAAACTCTGTGGCAATTTAGGGATAAAATTCAAAAATACCTAGACTCTTTGCCGGGGATGGCAAAGGCTTAACGGGGGGATGGTTTGTATCGCCTATTTTCTAGTTAGCCCCTGTAATATGGCTAAGGTCTTGTAATGTTGCCGATGTTCATGTACTTGTAATCATGTTCGATAATCAATGAAAGAAGTATTCATGCCTTTCCAATGTGTCCCAAGATTCTTGTGTTCGATTACTTGATGTCTTGTGTGTGCTGTCGAACAATGCTGCTTTGCTCGACGGGTGCGGCGTGGGGTAGGCAACGAAGTTGGCTTGTTGCCCCGCGAGTGCCCACGGGTGTCCAAGCGAGTGCCTGGTTGCGGGCACTCGGCAGACCCCGACTAGTCTCCGTAGGCACAAGGTGCAATGTCGAGGGCCCACGAGCCTCGCCGTGTGCACCTTGGGGCATGCAGGCATCATCTTAGGCGCCCAGACCTTGTCCGGGGCGCCCAGTGCCTGGTGCTGCAGGAAGCTGGTGGTGGGCGCTGCCGCAGGCACCCAGTGACCACCTGCGCACTGCCGCAGGCACTGTGATGCAGCCGATATGAAGTTGGCTCAAAACATGTGGGAATTTGACAACTTTGCTGAGCACCTAAGAAGGCCAAATGTTACCCTTAACTAATAAGAGATGTTGGCAAAGTTTCGTGGCAATTGGAGCTTGCATATGATTTTAGTGAATTTTTGATGTGTCCCATGACTATGTCGGGATTTGGCTACAAAGGGGCATGTCTGCGTCAGGTCTGGCCTGAAAGGTACATTAACCTCTATAGGGGGCTGGTTAGTCTCTGCCTGGCCTGCCCCCAGGCAGCCTACGCGGCTGTGTCCCGGCTGGGCACCTAAGTGCCCGAGGGCCTCAAAGGCTATATTTTACCCATGAATGGGGATGTCGGGACACTTGGACCCCTTGGCGGTGTTGGGCCCATGGGGCCACACCGGCGGCTAGGTGTGTAATGACCCCAAAACCACCCTGGTTGAGAGACCGTTACACGCCGCGCGCTTATTACCTAAGACACGCAAGGCTACACTATCGAAACCCCAAAACAGAAACTGATGCTCATATATTACCAGATAAACGATTACAAAATGTCTTTACAATACACAGGCGGAAGCCAAACTGAATTACAAAGCATATCCTAAATACAACTGGGCCCTAAGGCCAAACAAACTAAATACAAAACTCAAATGCCAAAACGAAAAGTAAGAGCTGAATCTCCAAGCACGAACTAAAACCTGCAAATCAGACGGAGATAGGGGTGAGCAAAACTATTGCTCAGCAGGTGATAAACTTCATCAGCTGAGCATGCTCAAAACAGATACTGAACATACATATACACGTATACGAAAGCGCTTAGCCAGAGCAAAATCAGATGCAAAGCAGAAGTCTTTCAAATAGACTGAAGTCTAAAACACAAGAAGCTAAGCGGTGGTCAAAACATACACTTAATAGCAGAAGGTAAACTGAAGCTGAAAGCTTGACGAAATCAGAAGCTTAAGAAACTCAGAAGCTTAAACACAATCAGAAGCTTAGCAAAATCAGAAGCTTAGCAAAATCCGAACTTATCAGAAGGCGGTAAGCACACAGCAGACCGTCTCAAATCAAATACAGATAGAGCAGACGAAGTGGAGCACTTTACAAATCAGAAATCCTCAACAGACAGGAAGCACACAGCAGCCTATCTGAGTTTGAAAACAAACAGGACTGGCGGAAGCAGTACAAACAAACATAGGTGTTCAAAGGACAGAAAGCACACAGCAGTCTGTCAAATACAAAAGCAGAGAGAACAGACAGAAGCCGAACAGAACACAAACAGAAGTGGGACACTAGCACCAAGCATAACACTTAGAAAGGGTCGAAGACCCATGGATCTAACAGATCCCTCGACAACGCAGAAATGACCCGAAGGCCAAAGGGTTCGTCAACCCCACAGAACAGATTGGGCATGACCCACACTCAGAATGACGTCTACATGGTATACCACGGAATAGCTCGACCCAGCCATTCACGGCTCAGAAGCAGAGTAACTAGGTCCCAAAACGGAAGCTTAACAAACAGAAGCTTTAAACAGAACGGGACAAAAGTCCTTGTCAGAACAGAGTAGAAAGCAGAAGCTTTTAACAGAACAGAACAGAGGGCCAAAGCACATCAAACGGATCATAATCCTTTATCAAAACAAAAGTCATACACTGACTAGCAAACACGAAAACCAACCAGAAGCATAGAAGCTCAAACACTCTTTCAGAGCAAATCAGAGTTCAAAGGCTTATTTAAGACTTTCAAATCAAAGTACATATATACATGTACCAAAACATACCAGAACAGATAGTACTCGAAAAGAGGAATCCAACGCCGCAAACGGCACTCAAAACGGAGCTCAAACGAAGAAGTTATGCTAAAACAAAGGTTGGTCCGAACATGCGTCCGACCTTGCATGTTCGGACCTAATTCGAGAGTCAGAAAATCTTCCGGCGTATGATGTCCGAACTTCAATGTTCGGACACATGTTCGGACATACCGAAAACTGCAAAATCAATTACGGAAAACAGCCAGAACCAAGCCACAAAACCCCCACAAAACATACATAATTTAGTAGCAAATTAGCCAATCGAAAACACATTTCCATGGGGTTTTAACGCATCATACGCACATCAAAATCAACCAAAACATCACAAATCAAGAGTTAAACAATCATATACGAAGAACAAACGAAATCCCCATGGACGAACACACCAACCGAATCCATTCACCACCTACCTCACATCCGACGCAATGCAATCTCAGAGGACTCTACACTTCGGATTCCTCGAATCTCCACTCGAATTGATGAACTAAAGAACTGAACAACCGGATTCCATAATCCAAAATCAGAAAGAGGAAAAAAGGAAATCAATGAAGAACAAAATCAAATCACAATCCAAACCTGACGATCGACCGACTAGCAGAACCGGAATCCCATACGCAAATGACCAACAATCGGTTATAGGGAGGAGATTGAAGAAGAGGGAGAGGAGCAAAGGGAGGTTACTTTTGAGGAGTGAAGCGGGAGTAAGGAAGGAGAGGAGAACTGTCGTGAATAGATGTCAGAATGGAAGGGAAGATAGAACGTGATTAGAAAATTGAGAAGGAGGGTTAGGAAAAAATAAAAATGAGAAATAAAATAATAAGTTCCTAACTCCTTAAGTATAACAAATCAGGAAAGACGTCTATAACCTTCCTTCCTCAAGCTAACTTATTAACGTTAAGATTTATAAACATACTAACTTAAGATTAATTGACTCGAACTCCCTTTGGAATCAGAAGGAAGTAATACAATATAAAAAAAAAACTGGGGCATAACACATACCCCTCTTAAAATGAATTTCGTCCTCGAAATTCGACGAAACCCAGAACGGAACAAATGCACTTCCAGTGCCAGAATACAATGAACACTCACAAGGCCACACTCAGAACTGGTGCTGATTGGCGGATAAAAGACCATGTAGAAGATGATTACTGAAGGCTATGCACGAAGGCACAGAAGAATGCTCACACATCCCAGAAGCTCGAACCCCACACGAGCTAAACAAAAACCTCACTGGCTGACTCATTAACATAACGAACAAAGCAGAAGACTGTAGAAGGTTAATCTGAAGAATTAGGAACATCCACTCACACTCACTGGTCTTGACTAACATTAGCACAAGCAAATATTTTTGGAGATTCAGCCTAAAAGCACAGAAGGAAACACTTACACATCTCAGAAGTCCCACACCTCACAGAGCTAACACTCAGAACTGTTAAATGTCTCACTGATTGAAGGGACAAGGGAATAATTACTGAAAATCACTTGAAGCCACATACATAACACTCAGATTCATTGCTGACTGGCTAACAGAGGAACACACCAGAAGATTATCCCTAAGGTTAAGAAAGGTCACTCACCCTCATCTCAAAAGCTCCAACTTACACGAGTTAACACATCGAGCCTACTGGCTCATTCACTAACAGAACGAAGCAGGGGGTACAACACATAGCTTCTAAGACACAGAAGGGAACGCTCACAAAGTTAACGCTCAGAATGAGTTAGCCAGAGGAAACAAAGTAGATAATCATTAATGCTTAGCACAAGGGACAAAAAGAACACTCACTCATTTCAGAAGCTCCAACCTCGAAGAGCTAACACTCAGAACACACTAACTGACTCGCTGACAGAAGAAACAAAGCAGTGATCACTAAAGGCTCAGCACAAAGACATTGGAAGAACGCTAACATATCTTAGAAGCTCTACTTACCCGAGCTAACATGGACCTCACTAGCTGATTCACTAACAGAATGATCAAAGCAAAAGATTACAAGGCTAAGCTTGAAGGAATAGGAACAACACTCACATATCTCATAAGCTCGTACCTCACAAATCTAGCACTCAGAACTTATAGCTGACTCACTGACATAAGAGGTGAAACAGAAGATTACTAACACTCAACCTAAATGCACAAGAACTCTTAGAGGTGTCCTTACCTAAAGGACCAACATACTCGTGAACTCTCACCATAACACAACACAGAACATACAACACAGGCACGTAACACAAGCTCACAACTGAAGCACACAACTCTGTCAAACAAGAACTCACATTCGGTCATCCTTTCCCAAAGGACCTGACTCCCTCAGACTCATACTCAAAACTCAGAATACACACAGACAAACACTACGCTTCCGCTGCGCTACTCTGATGGCGGACAACCACAGAGCAGACACACATAACAGACACTAGATAGCAGACAAGTCACGCAACAGCCAACACATAGCATATAGTAGGCAAAGACACGGAAGCGTAGACATGCAGACACCCACAAACCCAACGAAAATCAAACCTAGCTCTGATACCACAAAATGTAACGACCCCAAAACCACCCTGGTTGAGAGACCGTTACACGCCGCACGCTTATTACCTATGACACGCAAGGCTACACTATCGAAACCCCAAAACAGAACTGAAGCTCATATATTACCAAATAAATGATTACAACATGTCTTTACAATACACAGGCGGAAGCCAAACTGAAATACAAAGCATAATCTAAATACAACTGGGCACCATGGCCAAACAAACTGAATACAAAACTCAAATGCCAAGACGAAAAGTAAAAGCTGAATCTCCAAGCACGGACTAAAACCTGCAAATCAGACGGAGATAGGGGTGAGCAAAACTATTGCTCAGCAGGTGATAAACTTCATCAGCTGAGCATGCTCAAAACAGATACTGAACATACATATATATACATATCGAAAGCGCTTAGCCAGAGCGAAAGCAGAGACAAAACAAAAGTCTTTCAAATAGACAGAAGTCTAAAACACAAAAAGCTAAGCGGTGGTCAAAACATACACTTAATAGTGTAAGGTAAACTGAAGCTAAAAGCTTGACGAAATCAGAAGCTTAACAAACTCAAAAAGCTTAAACACAATAAGAAGCTTAGCAAAATCAGAAACTTAGCAAAATCCAGAACTTAGCAGAAGACAGTAAGCACACAGCAGACCGTCTCAAATCAAATACTGATAGAGCAGACGAAGTGGAGCACTTTACAAATCAGAAATCCTCAACAGACAGGAAGCACACAACAGCCTATCTGAGTTTGAAAACAAACA
This sequence comes from Limonium bicolor, assembly GCA_023374045.1. Classification (NCBI taxonomy): domain Eukaryota; kingdom Viridiplantae; phylum Streptophyta; class Magnoliopsida; order Caryophyllales; family Plumbaginaceae; genus Limonium; species Limonium bicolor. The sequence goes on along the minus strand of JAIOTZ010000164.1, from coordinate 62,890 downwards.
GAATTGGCGGAAGCAGTACAAGCAAACATAGGTGTTCAAAGGACAGAAAGCACACAACAGTCTGTCAAATACAAAAGCAGAGAGAACAGACAAAAGCCGAACAGAACACAAACAGAAGTGGGACACTAGCACCAAGCATAACACTCAAAAAGGGTCGAAGACCCATGGATCTAACAGATCCCTCGACAACGCAGAAATGACCCGACGGCCAAAGGGTTCGTCAACCCCACATAACAGATTGGGCATGACCCACACTCAGAATGACGTCTACATGGTATACCACGGAATAGCTCGACCCAGCCATTCACGGCTCAGAAGCAGAGTAACTAGGTCCCAAAACGGAAGCTTAACAAATAGAAGCTTCAAACAGAACGGGACAAAAGTCCTTGTCAGAACAGAGCAAAAGCAGGAGCTTTTAACAGAACAGAACAGAGGCCAAAGCACATCAAACGGATCATAATCCTTTATCAAAACAAAAGTCATACACTGACTAGCAAACACAAAACCACCAGAAGCATAGAGCTCAAACACTCTTTCAGAGCAAATCAAGAGTTCAAAGGCTTATTTAAGACTTTCAAATCAAAGTACATATATACATGTACCAAAACATACCAGAACAGATAGTACTCGAAAAGAGGAATCCAACGCCGCAACGGCACTCAAAACGGAGCTCAAACGAAAAGTGATGCTAAACAAAGGCCGGTCCGAACATGCGTCCGACCTTGCATGTTCGGACCTAATTCGAGAGTCAGAAAATCTTCCGGCGTATGATGTCCGAACTTCAATGTTCGGACACATGTTAGGACATACCGAAAACTGCAAAATCAATTACGGAAAACAGCCAGAACCAAGCCACAAATCCCCCACAAAACATACATAACCTTTAGTAACAAAATAGCCAATCGAAAACACATTTCCACGGGGTTTTAGCGCATCAAACGCACATCAAAATCAACCCAAAACATCATCAATCAGAGAGTCAAAGAATGCATATACAGAAACTGAAACGAAACCCCCGTGGGTGAACACACCCACCCGAATCCATTCACCACCTACCTGACATCCGTAGCAATGCAATCTCAGAGGACTCTACACATCAGACTCCTCGAATCTCCTCTCGAATTGATGAACTAAAGAACTGAACAACCGGATTCCAGAATCCAAAATCAGAAAGAGGAAAAAAGGAAATCAATGAAGAACAAAATCAAATCACAATCCAAACCTGACGATCGACCGACTAGCAGAACCGGAATCCCATACGCAAATGACCAACAATCGGTTATAGGGAGGAGATTGAAGAGAGGGAGATGATCAAAGGGAGGTTACTTTGAGGAGTGAAGCGGGAGTAAGGAAGGAGAGGAGAACTGTCGTGAATAGATCAGAAGTGGAAGGGAAGATAGAACGTGATTAGAAAATTGAGAAGGAGGGTTAGGAAAAAAAAAAAGAAATAAAATAATAAGTTCCTAACTCCTTAAGTAATAACAAATCAGGAAGACGTCTATAACCCTCCTTCCTCAAGCTAACTTATTAACATTAAGAGAATGTTTATAAACATACTAACGTAAGATTAAGATTGACTCGAACTCCCTTTGGGAATCAGAAGGAAGTAATACAAGATAAAATAAAAAAAACTGGGGCATAACAAGGTGAACTAGTCGTGGGTCACCCCGGGCTGCCTGGAGAGCGCCCGGCTAGACACGTGAGTGCCTAGAACATGCCTATTGGCATGTCCCACTATCTCTAGCTTGGGTAGTGGGCTCCAACGGCTGTGGGGCCTTGCCCCACCTGCCGGTGTCCCTAATGTTAAGTTGTGCCAGCGTGCGCTTGTCGTATGACTGGTTCCGTACATGGGCAAGTGCGGGAGTGCGAGGGGCGACGCACTAAGTTGGGACTTGTGTCCGGCATGGCCGAGATGGTCCGGGTGGTGGTGAGTGCATAGCGTTGCCCACGCTAGTGCGTCCCTACTGAAGGTGCTTTGCACTGGGGTTGCTTCACTAGGGAAGGTGTTCATTCAGTGGAGTGCCCCGCACATCCATGCCTTTGGGCAAAGGGGTGTGAGGACGTGGGAACTCACCGTGGGGCGGTTCAAGACCACCCTTAGTCATGCTTGTGGCACAAGGGTTGGTTCGGTTAGGCTGGTCGGGCCTTGGCCCGACGCCGATCATGAGTGTTGCTTGTTTGGTTGCCTAAACGTTGTCCCTTGTCGATTGATGAGCGTGCTTGCGTGTTAAATGCGTGTTATGCATACCGCTGGACCTGGCTTCCAAGCAAAAAATTTTATTTTGGAAAAATACTCATGACAGTTTCTATCTAATGCTGACGTGGGGTATCGCATTCACATTCTCGTACAATAGTATACTACCGTATACAACAGAAGCGTCATAACAATCTCTTAGCTACTAGTTATCTTTGACTAAACTAATGTGATAGTTTATATATAATATAAATACAATTTTCAAACTTATCATTCAATTTAAGAAATCAGTACTGTTGATTGACTAGAGGACAAAATGTGTAGCCTACACGGAGTTGTCAGCTGACTACGTTTGGTTGGGGGACAACGCTAGAAGCTGTGCCTGAGTTTACCTTCGGATTAGAGACGCAGCATAGTATTCGGTTATTCACACACGTCTCATTTGTCTGTGCATCTTTACTTCTCTAGCTGCCTCGTCTAAGGCATGATGCTCACAATGGAAGAGTGAGATGGAAAGATGGGTCTGATTAGTTTGATTCAAATGGTCGGTGGTGGAAAGGATATGCAGTAGCACTTTGTTGCTGCTGGTGGTGTTGTCGCTGCTGGTGGTGTTGTTTGATGACTGAGAAGTAGCCTGTACTGGACCACACGAAAAAAAGGAAGAGAATGAAGAGCGCAGCTCAGGTGCTGCAGCGCTATTACGCAGCACTGCTGCAGTTAGTAAAATCCAATACGTATGCAAGATTAATATAGTTCTTGATTAGTTAGATCTAACGCTCTTACTTTCGGGCCTTCTATTATGTACGTGGACAGATAATCATTATGTTTTATTCATTTTATATAATTCCTAATTGACTTTTTTTAATTTCTTATCTTATTATATTGTCTTTCTTTAAATATTTTCTGTCAATCTTAAATGTGGGTAATGTTACTTGAAAATCGTTAACCTATAACTTGAAAATCGTTAACCTGTCGCATGTAAATGTCAATCATAAATGGTTAACCTGTCGCATGTAAATGGTTAACCTGTCGCATATAAATGGTTAACCTATCAATCATAAATGGTTAACCTGTCGTATGTAAATGGTTAACCTGACGCATATAAATGGTTAACCTGTTGCATGTAAATGGTTAACCTGTCGCATGTAAATGGTTAACCTTTTGCATGTAAATGGTAACCTGTTAATCATAAATGGTTAACCTGTCGCATTTGGTTAACCTGTCATATATAAATGGTTAACCTGTCGCATGTAAATGATTAATCTGTCAATCATAAAAGGTTAACCTATCAATCCTAAATGGTTAACCTATCAATCATATATGGTTAAACTGTCGCATGTAAATGGTTAACTAGTTAACCTGCTAATCATAAATGGTTAACCTGTCGCATGTAAATGGTTAACCTGTCGCATATAAATGGTTAACCTGTCAATCATAAATGGTTAACCGGTCGCATGTAAATGGTTAACCTGTCGCATGTAATGGATAACCTGTCAATCATAAATGATTAATCTAATGGTTAACATATCATTCGTAAATGGTTAACCTGTCAATCGTAAATGGTTAACCTATTATATGGAAAGTTAAAAATGAATTGAGTAGTTTTTACATATTAAATATATGAAATCATGGCGAATATTAGGTAAAGTTATGGCATATTTATTACCGTGTGAATGACATATAATTATAAAACTAATAAATAACAGATTGTAACTCGTACATGTACCCGAAAATATTACTCAATATATGATTTTTTTTTGGACAATATGTACTTAGTGTCATTCAAGGATATTCATTTAATAATTCAAACAATTGATATCAAGTTGCTTTTATATACTAACAATATACAACCATGACTAATATTATCTACACCACAAAACCACCCCAAAAACCACCCTCGGAAATCTTAAAACATCGAAAGCTTATTGTCGAGTCAGTTGCGACATTATAAAGTATAGACTTAGTTAAAAAAGATTACCCTACACCACAAACCCACCCCAAAATCCACCCCAAAATCCACCCTAGAAAATATTAAAACGTCGAAGGCATTTTTAGGGTTTGTTGTGAAGGGATTATGGTCGACCCTAATCCCTGAACCACAAACCCTAAAAACATGTCGAGTCAGTGTTGACATTATAAATAATGGAATGAATTAAAAAAGAATACCCTACACCACAAACCCACCCCAAAATCCACCCTAGGAAATCTTAAAACGTCGAAGGTATTTTTAGGGTTTGTAGTGAAGGGATTAGGGTCTAACAACACCAATCCCTAAACCACAAACCCTAAAAAATTGTCGAGTCAATGTCGACATTATAAATAATAGAATGAACAAAAAAAAGATTACGCTCCCTACACCACAAACTCACCTCAAAACAACCCCAGGAAAGCTAAAAATGTCAAAGGCTTATGTCGAGTCAATGACATTATAAAGTATAGTTTTAGTTAAAAAAGATTACCCTACACTCCAAAACCACCCTGAGAAATCTTAAAACTTGTCATTATAAAGTATATTTTTCATTTTTTTTACTATTTTATTAAACTTGTTATTTTTAAAATTGTGAGTACATATAAAAATTGAAAATAATTTTCTTTTAAACAAAGTTGAGCGCTGCACCTTCATTTTCAATTTTTTATTCACAAGTTTTGACAATCTTCACTTCTTTTATTATTGTGGGCTAAATGAATTAGCAATTCATCCATATACTTATAAGCTAATAATTTATTTTTATATGCATATTTCTTATTTTAATCTCTATATTACAATAATTTTTATTTTTAAAAAACTGATAACATATGATAGAAATTTAATAAAAATAAGTATAAAATTGTTTTATATATTCACATATGAATACATATATGAAGTAATTAAGTTTTGTTGAAAACTATTTAATTTTTAAAAAATAACTATTAAATTAAATCTCTACTTTATAATTAGAAAATAGAAAAACTTAAAATACTTTAAACACTCATTAATTAATTCGTAAACCAAAAGACTCATCGTGTAATATTACCCTGTACATTATAAAGCCGTTGTCTATCATTCTAGGTGACCTCATAAGATTGACGTTTCCACACTGAAAATGGAGAATGTCAAATTTCTTTAATCACAAAAATATTAAAAACTAAAATCCATATTAAAACACGTCGTTTGAGATAGTGCAGCACTCCTGCAAGTCCATTACTGCAGCACCCCAGCCGCGGCCGAGAATGAAGTGTGTTTTGGTTAGGGTGTCCCGACCAAATTTTTTTACCTAATAACAAAAAACTGAAGCGAACACTGAATTAGGTTAACTGAAATTTTTAAAACAAAACTTACAATTTTTATTAATATTTATATATTTAAATTTAATTTTTAAAATATTTCTATTATCCAGTTAACTGAAATATTCTTTTTAATAACCGAAAACTAAATCAAAATAAAATTCGGTTAACCGAAAATTTAAAAACAGTCATGGAAAACGGTTTAAAAAAACAAAAAAAAAAATCAATTTTCGGTTATGACCGAATTAACCAAACTATATGAACAACCCTAGTGGAGGTTTTATGATATACAACTTTATTGTTCTGGCCTAATAATACTGGCTGGCGGCGCCACCATCAAATCTTTAGTTTTGATGGTGTAAATGAAAGTGTGAAGATTCTTCTTTCATATAGAGTCCATTCGGTGACGGCTTGTAAAAGAAAGCAGACGCAAATTTTGTTGCGTTTGAATAGAGCTCACTATGGTTAACTAATTATAACTAGACATGTGTTTTGTCTGACTAAATTAAACAGAATTCAATAAAAAATAGATATCTGTCCACGTGAGTCAAATTTTGATGGGGAAAAAGGTGAAGAAAAAGAATGAGTACTTTTTTATGGCAAGGATGCAATTTTAAGAGCATTTTGTTAAAGAATATTATATATATATATATATATATATATATATATATATATATATATAATATATATATATATAATTATATATATTTGAACGATCGATTGTGAAACTCATAACTTATGTATAGCAACAAATTCAAAATTGAGTTATTAAAGAAAATTAATGTGATGTATATATGATGAGTCAAATTTCTAATTAAATATAACCACCACATGTTAAATCGGATAATTTTTGTTTAATTATAGTCTAACATTTACATTCATATTTTGAAATTTGTTGTGTTTAATCATTAGAATTTGAGTTACAATATTAACTAATTTTTACTATTATCTATATTTTAGTAGACTTTTAATTTCTTATAAGTATTAAACATATTTTTTAACTTTCAAATGGGTGTGTTATCAAGGTGACGTATTTCTATCCTTTTCTGGTAGTAATCGAGTGATATTTTATAAATTAAAACAAGATTTGGTAATAGTTGTAATTATGCAAAAAAGTGATGTTTCATGAACTAAAAAAATATTTAATGACATTTCATGACTTGTACTCCATTTCAAGAGATATCTTAAATGACATTTTATATTTATCAACTCTTATATGAAATTAATTTCTCAAATAAGTATTTTAGTATATAAAATCTTTTGAATATAAAACATGTTGTAATATCGTCTTACAAAAATTCAACTTTAGTGCTACTTCTTTAACAAATTAGTAGAGTGTAAATTTGCTGAACAAAAGGTGTCTATCCAATTACATCCTTACTATTTTTCTAATAATATTTTAGTATAAAAAATCTTTTGAATATAAAATGTTCTGTAATATCATCTTACAAAAATTCAACTTTAGTGTTACTTCTGTAACAAATTAGTAGAGTGCAAAATTTGCTGAGAAAATGGTGAGTATCCAATTAATTGCTTAATATTTCATTCGCAAATTACATTAGTACACAATTATACGTCAAGGTATACCATTTACAACTCCAATGGATACAATCATGAGTTGTTCGAAATTGGATAATTCACCACATAATGTAAGGAAACATTCCAACTACTATTAGCAATTATGTCGACATAGCGCCCAACCTCTGTTCTCTACGGGACCCCCCCCCCCACGGGAGCCCGCCACCCCCCGCCTAACCGTGACACTAACAACTGCTCCGTGAAACCTCCGCCCCGCCATACCCCCACCTCGTGCCTTCCACCCTGTCATGCCCCTCCATCTCCATAATGCCCATCACATTGCCCATATTCATTTCTCTATTCCTTCATCTCATCTGCCGTTTTTTTTTTTCCTTCTTCACTATCTCTATTTCCACCCTACAACATGAACATATTATATCTCAATTTCCACGGACTCGGAGATCCGAATTCATGCATATGGGTCTCTCGAATCATCAGATTTGCCAGAAATCTTCTTCCTTTGTGAAACAAAGCTCTTTTCACGAGAAATGGTGAGCTTTGGATGACGTATGCGTAGCTACAAGGGTTTCATGGTGGATAGCATCAGACGCAAAGGTGGTGTCTCTCTCTTCTAGCAATCATCACTACAGGTCCGTATTGTCTCCATTTCCACCCATCATGTCAATTTTATTGTTGATGGTGGTTTGCATGAATCTTGGCGGGGCATCGGGATTTACAGCTGGTCATCCCTGTCGGACAAATGGAGAACCCGAATCTGCTATCAGAGATACACGACTTCCTCCCGAATCCTTGGCTAGTCTTTGGTGATTTCAATGAAATCCTATATCGTTTTGAAAGTAGTGGACAAGGAAACAGGAATTGAGTTGCATGCAAGCCTTCCAATAATGTCTATCCAATTGTGGCCTTAGTAATTTGGGATTCTCAGGGGGCATCTATACCTTCAATAGTCGACAAAAGGGAAACTAGAACATGAAGTTGAGGTTGGATAGATTCACAGTTATAGAGAGAGTTGGATTTGCATCTTTCCAGACGCCAGGAATGTCAACCTGCAATGGGGGTGATCTGACCACAAACCAATAAAGCTCCTCCTCATACCGATGATCCCACATAGCAGAAGGCCATTCCGGTTTGACAATAGCTGGCTCAGCAACCCTGCCTGTAAGCAAATTGTTCACGAATCCTGGAGGGATGGTGCTCTTGAAGGAAGCTATGTTGACAAAGTTCCACACTATGGATGGAAACTTCAAATTTGGGGAGGTCATTAGACCCGGGCTGATCAACAGTCAATCTTCAACACGTAATAAGCCATTGCTAGGATTACGGATCAACCACCATCATCACAGGATAATCTAGACAAATGGAGCGAGTTTAACTCCCAATTGGACTGACTTATTCTTAAAGAAGAAACTCGATGGGCTCAGAGATCCAACAAATAAACACAGCTTTCTTCTTCAATAGAGTCGAGGCGCGCAAAAGGAAGAACACTCCATTTGCAACAGTAATGACACCATGGCTTCGACATGGGATGACATAGAGGAATCAACCAGAGGATACTTCACTGAACTCTTCACCTCTACATCTCCATGACCTAATGCGCATCTCCTGGCATGAGTGGAAGGGCGTATCCTGCTAGAGGATATTAATGATCTAGAAAGACAACACACTAGAGAGGAAGTCATCCAAGCTCTGAAATCATTACATCCAACTAAGGCCTCGGGACCAGATGGGATCAATGGAACCTTCATCAAATCGTTCTGGGAAATTGTTGGTGAGGATTTTGTTAACACTACTCTTGAAGTCTTAAACATCGATGTCATGCCTGAAGGAATCAATCACACACACATTGTGCTCATCCCCAAGAAAGTTGGGGCCACTACCATGGAACATTATAGGCCAATATCCCTTTGTAACACTATCTACCTCATCATTTTCAAGGTCCTTATCAATCAAGCTAGGAAAGTTATCTCTCATGATCAAGGAGCCTTCATTCCTAGCAGGTTGATCTTTCACAATATAATAGTAGCCCATGAACTTCTCCAGTTAATGAAATCCTCCAGAGCGACGCGCAGAGGACACTTTGCTCTAAAATTAGACATGGCTAAGGACTTTGATAGGGTTGAATGGAGCTTCATCCTTGATGTCCTTCATAGTATGGGATTCCATACGAATTGGATTAACCTGGTGCAAAAGTGCATATCCACAACCTCCATGCCCGTCTTGATCAATGGCCCCCCGGGGAGAACTTTCTTCTCTAAAAAAGGTCTTAGGTAAGGAGACCCTCTTTCACCATTCCTTTGTACCTATTGTAAGGAAGCCATGCCTTCAAGTCTCAACATTGCATCCAATGCAGGGTTCATTCATGGCTTCACATATAGAAATTTGGAATTTGAAGTCATGTCTCTCTTTTTTGCTCATGATTGCCTCATTTGTGGTAAGGCCAATCCAACAAATGCCCAAAGAATGTGGGATCTTATCCTTGACTTCTATGAAGCATCTGGCCAAAATATAAATATCAATAAATCTGCCTTGATTCTCTCAACATGCCTTAACACATCAATCAAGAATCAGTCTGCTACTCTAGGAATCTAACATGTCAAACAATATAGGGATTTATCTTGGATTTCTCAGCTTCATTGGTAAAAGTAAAAAGGATATCTCCACTTACATCCGTGATAGAGTCTACCAACGAATTTCTAAATGGCAATGTATGGTATCACAAGTAGGGAGGAACATCCTTATTAAATTGATCCTTCAAGCCATACCATCTTATTTCATGGGTGTTATTAACCTCCCTAAATGTCTTACCTATGAAATACAGAAAGCTATTAGAAACTTCTGGTGGACAGGTTCACTAGAAAAAAGAGGCATTTACTGGAAAAGTTGGAGCACTTTGTGCAGAAGTCTTGATGAAGGAGGTGGGGGATTCAGAGACCTCCAAGCCTTCAACATTGCCCTTCTAGCATGACAATGTTGGAGAGTTATCCAGCAGCTACACTCCTAGTCTCAAGAATATTGAAAAATAACACTTTGGAAGCTCAAATATTTTTCAAGCCAAGCTAGGAACTCGTTCAAGCCCCGTTTGGAGAGCTCTTCATGGTGCTCTCCCTCTACTGAAGGAAAGTGCCTTAAAAATAGGTAATGGGATCTCAACTAAGCTCATTGATAAATGGATCACAAACAAGCTCAGGGGTAGGCCATGGGGATGGACACTCCCACAGGATGCTCTACAAGGTGGTCAAGTGGCGCTCCTTTGACAATGATAATAGAACTTGGAAGTAGGAGATCATACGCCAATGGTTTCATGAAGATGATGCTAACCTAATCATGAAAATTCCCCTAGCCTCTCTAATCAACCAGACTCTTGGTGTTGGGGGCCATCCAAAAATGGCACCTTTTCGGTTAGGTCCGCTTACCGCTTGGATATGTCTATTAGTCTCAAGATAAGTGCAACTACTTCCTATAAGAATAACATTGACCTTGTCATGAAAAGAATCCGGAAGTGCAATCTTCCCTTATGGGTTATACTATTTGCTTGGAAAATTATGAATGAAATCATTCTGTACACACTGCTGAAGCTAATGGATGATCCCTCATGCAATCTATGTGGTGCAAGGGAGTCACTCACGCATACCTTCCTCTCATGCCCGTTTACTGAGAAATTGTGAGATACATTAGGGATCGATAGGCCAAGCCCTATCGAATCTGACCTTGCTCTCCAATATTGGATTACTTCCTTTAGTCTTACCTACTCCCAAAAATGCCTCACGTCTTTATTCTCCATCCTCTTGAAACTTTGGTTCGCTAGATGTCAAGCGTCGAATAACCGTACATGGATTTTTGATTTTGGAATAGACCAGGCTTAACAATTTCTCACCATGGCCAATGGCATACCCACCCACGCCCTTAGGAGGAATCATTGCCTCCCCCCGGTGAACAACGAGACAAACATTTATGTTGACGTTAGTGTGGATGACAATGGCTATGGTCTTGGAGCCGTATGCAAGGCGCATGATGGTACAATTATAGCGGTAGCAATCCTAACCGGAAATACTGTATGGAAACCACTAGCCGTAGAAGTGAAAGCCATTGAGCTCGAACTCTCTCTTGCATCAAAGATTGAGGCTAATAGACTTCGAATTCATTCATATTGTCTCTCTAACATCAACTAACTTTAAGGGAAAGGCAAGGTTTTGCTCCATACAAACACGGTATTGCAGGAGATTCAAGATAATGGTAGAGTTAACTTTAACATCACTTGGTTATTTATTCCTAGATGAGACAATATTATGCCCACATGTTGGCTAATCTAGGTAGACGAGGTTGCATATCTGGTACTTGGACAAACGATGTACCAAATTCTATTCTTGCCTTACTAATCTAAATGTATCTGAAATACCCCTAACATTTAAATAATTAAATAATGGTAAATAAGTATTATCTAGGGGATCATTAAACCCTGAGAAAGCATATAAACAGTTAGGCGTTAAAAACGCACCTAAACTCCTTAAGGTCATAAACGGGCGTTAAGCCGGATCTTAAGCTAACCAAGTTATATAAGCTATAAAACTCATACCAAGTCAACTAAGGATCATTATATGACCTTTGAAACATAGGACCTCATCTAGAACTGAGTAAAAATACAAAATGCCCGGGAGTTCCCTTAAGGGCCCGAAAGTCCTGGAAATACTTTATAGGATGAAGTAAAGCATTACACTTCATTCCAAATGCACCATAACACTTTATTAAACATTTAAGATGAAGTCCTCACGCTAAATTTTTAGTTAAACGCAAAGCTCGGAGGTTCCCGATGAGGGCCCCATAAACCCCCGGGAATGCCCCAGAGAAGTGCCAAGGTGGCACGAACTCCTATATAATTCATTCTTAGAGTTCCTAACATCATTTTTCATCATTCTAAAGAGAACCCTCGAGCCACTTTTTCAAAAATCAGCAAAGTGCTCGGGGGAATTTCTTAACGCTCCTGTTTTGCCCCGGGAGTGTCCCGGTAGCCCGGATATTGTGTCATGAGTTGATATAACCCCATATAACTCAATGCAACACTTTAATATATCATTATTGACCATACAAAATATTTATAAACAGTTAGAACTCGTAGCGACTACTTATTTTCCAAAATATCCTTAAAGCACATAAACGCACCTTCGGATGTCATAAAAACGCGTTCTACGCTATTACCTTGACGTTTTTGAGGAGCCACGAGTTGATAATCTTAAATGGGGATGAATGGACCATATAAATCAATTAATTCCAGTGCTAAACTCATAACACAAGTAGGGCCGATTTTATGATCAAAAAGTAGTATAAAATCAGCATTTTACCTTAGAAACTTACATCTTTTACCTTGGTATAAATGTACCAATTAAATGTTGTGACTTATAACATGTTACAATATGACCTTAATACAATATAGTGTGACAGGAACCAAGTTAAAAATCAATTCCACCAAGCCATATAAGGGGCCATTTTTTTGGGCATATTTGACTAGATTTTTAGCTAGAAAATTGTCTTATGGATGATGACTCACCTTGCACATGCCATGTGATATAATGTCAAAAGAAACTCTGTCAAGGAAGGCTCCCATTACCGAAATCAAGCAAGGAGACAAGGAGGATTAACTTTTGGCAAAATAATGGAATCAAATAAGTGACTAGAACTTACTTTATACATGTGTAAAGATTAACAAAATTAATCAGCCCATTCTCATCCAAGCTGCCGATAATGATCAAAGAGAAAGGAGGTAGATTGCTATATTATAGTCAAAAGAAGACATATACCTAATTAAGCTAGTTCCTTGTCTTCATTAAACAAAATCAAAGGGGCTACAAACAGCTCCTATTGCCGCAAGCCTACAAGGAAGAAGACAAGGTTAACATTGATAATTAAGCTTAGAAAATACAAAAGAATTACCTTGTCTAATTTCCTAATACCCTAGACTAGTAACCACCCATTGATTCCTCTGGACATAGCCGAAAGCAAGCAGCTAATTGAGAGATTTTTTGGAGCCAAATTGAAATCAAAAATCAAAATCATAGAATAATGCCTTGAATCATGACAATTATTTTCCACTTGACCCTTGCCTTGTCTTTCGCATAATACCTCACGACACTTACCATTTCCTTTGCCCTTCATTCAGCCGAATTGGTAAGGCTTCTATCTCTTCTCTTTTCTTTCTTCCTTAACTAGTTATTCTTGTGAGCTTCAAGCTCAATTAATGGTGTTTCAAGTTCTAACACCATTGTTTTGTAATTTTCCTAGTTAAATCTACTAAGTCTTGAAGCAAGAATCATCCTAGCAACTTCCAAGATTTCGCCAAGCTTTAGGACTCCAAGGAGTTGTCTTGATTCAACATCAAACCAAGGAGTAAACAAGATCAAGTTAAGGTATATTTTCATGTTGAAAATCCTAGCAAAATACCTAATGCTATTACCAAAAATTTAGAGCTTCTAAATCAATGTTCTCTTCATCATTTCATGAAGGAAACTTGGATCTACAATCATCCCAAGGTGTACCAAAAATTCCTTGAAAAATACCTAAGGTAAACTCTTGTAAAACTACTCCAAATCTTACTTATAAATCTTTGTTAGAAGTCTAACACATGGATCTCCTAAATCTACATATGGAGGCTGAAAATTCTTCATCAAAATAGCATTTGAAGAGCTTGGAACTCAAGAAGAAATCAAGTACAAGAATCATCTTGATTTAAGGAGTAAGTTTCTATAATTAAATCTATTAAGTTTAAGTTTGATTTAAGCTTCAAACTTTGGTATAAAAATTTTGTACAACCCTTAGTAATATTAAGGCCGAAAACTATAGGTTATAATACCAAGAAAATAATTTATAACATACAAGGTAAGATTATTACCTTAAGGTATAAATTTATGTCACAAAAATTTAATTAAGATGCATATATATATATATATAAGCCGAATTATCTAGGGACTAAATGCTCTATTTTGAGCTTATAATCATTCTAAGTCATTAGCATAATTTTTAGAAGTGTTATATGGCTTATATACATTTATATATACTTATTATAAAGTATAAATAAAGTTTTAAAACTATATGGTAAATATTTATTAAAGCCGAGAGTAAAATATTCTATTTGGTGATTTATGAAGCATATAAGTATATTAGCTTATATTAAAAAATTTGGGAGTATTAAAAATAGCTACAAGTATTTAAATGGCTAATTTATAAGATTATGTGGCTAAGATGTAAATTTTGAAAAATTAGTGTACAAATGTTAATTGCGAGAGCTAAAGGGTTAATTTGGTATATTATGATATATATAAGGTAGGATTTAATATTATAATTTTGGTGAATTTAAATAAGTGTTTAAGTGTTAAAATAACATTTTATAAAGTTTTGGGGCTATTTTGTAATTATTGGAAAGTATGGAGTAAAACCGAATTACATATGATTTTCTGGGTATATTAAAGTATTAATTATGAAATTAAGTCTTGGTCAAAGTGTTGACCAAAAACTTTGGGTTAAAATGATTTATGACATAAAATGTTAAGTTTATAAAGTTTTGGGGTGAATATGTAATTTATAAAAGCTTATATGCAAAACCGAAATTTAATTGGGGTGAATACATAAATTGAAAAAAATATAAGTGTTCATTTCGGTATTTTAGGAAACTAAATATTAAAACTATATTTTATAAGTTAATATGTAACTTATATAAAGTTTTGGGGTTAAAATGTGAATATAGAAAATATATGTTGATAACCGAGAGTTTAAGGGATTAATTAGTAATTTATAAAAAATACTATACTCATTTTGTAATTACCGAAAGATATATGGTTAACTAGTAATTTACAAAAGCTATTGTGTCCACTTTATAATTACCGAAAATATATGATTGGTTTTGTAATTTAATAAAGAAAGGAATTAAAACTAAGTAATATAATGTATTATTGTATAATATGGAGTATAATGTAAAGTTTATAAAATAATTGTGGTTATAATAAAAATAACCAAATGATATTAACATATGGACTAAGTGAAAATAATTATGGGTATATAATTAATGAGGTGAAGATATACCATAAAATGGAAATTCATTATCACATGTGGTTACTACATAAAATAACGAACTGTTAAACTACCTCGAACCACTGTAAAATAACAGGGGAAAATAAAGAACATACGGGGTTAGTATACTACGAGTATTAGTTCTGTAGTGACAATACTGTAATACTTAGTGAATAGTTGTATTAACGTTACCCGGTATTGCATGTAAATATAACAGCGTACGGGAAGAAACTACTAAAGCGTGAATTGTCAAGCTAGCAGTTATCACGGTGAACGGTATGTTAATTGTGTGGTTAGAATGTCCTAAGGATTTTCCTGAGGTCCAGACGTTGTGTGTTTAATTGATTAAGAGTGATGTCTGTGATTTATGTATATGATATTGTATACTGTATTGCTCGACACCACTGTGTTTTATTTTTACGCGAACGTCTTATGACTGGAAGTTTATACATCTAAACTCAAACAAGACTAGGTGACCTTTAGGTATTATGAGAACCTAACTAATGGTCAACTGTTATAGTCTTAACTCAAGGATTGGATATTGTATCACTGACTAAAGGGCTAACTTATAAAGAGAGGAATCCAGACTGTTTCGACTTTCTGGTTGCGCATCGTGATCACTACGAGGGACTATATCAAGAGTCACTCAAGGGAATCCATTATCCACATTCGATGATGGCAGAGGGCACTGCTGTTGGTGCACAGGTTTTGACCGGATCGGTCGCCTTTCAGGCATATAAATTATCCAGGGCCATAAGGTCAGCTGGCAACGGTTCCTTTGGAACCCAGGGGACTACTGTCCATTAATAAGTTATTAAGGGTTGTCCTAACATGACGCCCGAGGTGGAATTTAATTGGGAAGTTAAGTGATTGGTTTAAAGGATAAGGGCCATGTGGCCAACTAACAAGTACAGTTAATTCATACGCGTATCTTGTTTGGTTATTGCTATTGATTATTGGTTATCGATGGTGTGATGATATTGTTGTGAACTGTTATGTGTTTATTTAACGTTTACAGTTATTATTATTATCATTATTTTTATTGTTGTAAACCGGTATAGCATGTAATGAATCTAATATCAAGATGGCTAAACGACTTAAGGAATCCAAATGATTTAGGACTACATTTAGCATACCAGCATATCGTTTGCTGAGCCCTTCAATGGACAAAACATTTCAGGTTACTGATTGAAGATACAAGCCGGAGTGCGGGTCACAGGGTAGCTGATGTTTTCAATAAACACTTTTAAGTTCATTTATGTACTGTATTTTGGAGGTTGTTGTATTTGGTTTAGTTGCTCAGCTTGGATTTGGTTTGTAATATTAAGAGTGCTCAGTATCTGTTCATCACAGCGGTGAGGAGTTGAAGTTGATGGATGGAGTAAGGTTGCCTTGTTACTCACATGGGTGAGTAACGGCGTGTAACACCAACGTTAGATAGTTTTATTTTCCGCTGCGAATTATATTCTGTTATGCTACGACTTGCGATATTATTATAGGTATAGGATTAGGGGTGTTACAGTATCATGATTTTTTTTTTAAAAAAATCCAACTACTATAACCTTTTTTAAGCAATTGATGTTGTTTTAAAATAGGGAAATTTCATGAAATGCCACTATATGTTTTGCTAATTCATGAAATGCCCAAAAATAAGTCACAAAATGCCACTATATTTTTTAAAAAGTACATGAAATGCCACTCCGCATAATCAGACGTTAATTTCTGTCAAAAGTCTGAAAAATGACCTTTTTGCCCTTAAACGATGTACTTTTCTTGTGAGTTACTTTTCTGATTTTGCACATCTCTCCCGTGTCTCTCACTCCTTCCCTCTCCCCATCCTCTCCTCTCCCGGATTTCTCGTTTTCCACAGAGAAAGTTGTAAGCCCTAAATTTCTCTTGTTGCTTATCTCTAAGGTTTGATCTTCTCCACTATGAAGCACTTACAAAGAGGTATGAGGTTCCGATTTTTCTTAGTCCACCTCATCTCGCATTGTAGTGGGTCTGCCATTGTTGCAGTTTGTACTTACAAATTTTCTTCTCTTTCATCTCTGCTCGAAGAGTCACGCCATTGTCGTGTTGGTTTGTGTTTTCTATGCGAAAATGGGTTGGCAGATATGCTCGAACATTTCTTCATTTATTATGTGTGATGAGCCGACTTGCTACTGGATGGCTTGCTAGGCGGGTTGGTGTCGTGAGCTATCTCCACGTGGAGTAGGGCTGGCATCATTTGGGATGGTCTTGTTAAGAATGAAGCTTCCTTCCCTTGCCTGGTTGGTTGTTAATCAAGAAAAAGACACATCAATCTTGGGGTATTTAATGACGTGTCAGGAAGGTGTGTGAGTGGTGGAGACAGGTTGTCCGACGAGACTGATGGGACTAGATGTCAGCGTCGTGTATGCTAGATCATTAGTGTCCTACAAAGCAGGTTCGGGGTCATTTGTAGTAAGGAGCTGGCCGGGGAGATTAGGGTTTCTACTGGGGAAACCAGATTGGTCTTGGTCGGCTAGTATTTCGCCTTCGCTCTGAGACCGGGGTTTCCATCTGGGATACCCGGCTTTTTGTGCTCGGTGCTTAGTGGTCAGCCATCCTATTTCCGGGTCGTTGGTTCCTCGTATAGGTACACGTTTAGAAATATAAAGATGTGATTAGCTTGTCTTACTGACATGGCTGTGGTGAAATTAATTATCCCGTACCATTAGTATCTTTAATACATTGAAAAATGTAATATATATATATATATATATATATAACACACACATATAAACTAGTCACATGTATGTATAAGCATTCATGATGTATTATTTATTAACAAATTATATGAATTATATTTGGACATTATGTCTTCTTTTTAAATGATGGTCAAGTGCTCAACCAACCCAACAATCTTGAGTGATGAAATGAAGTGTTAAATTCTTGGTAAGCTTAGCATACTACTATTCACTCTGACATACTTTTAGAAAAGCTTTTTGCATTGCTGTCTTTTAGTTTTTACTTGTCACTTAACTTTTTAGGAGCAAGGTTTATCATCTCATTGTTTGTACGGTGTAATTAACCTCACCTTAACCATGTCTTCGAGAGAACTAATTATACTTTCAAAACATATACCCAGATGAGGAGCCAACAACCAAGACATGAAATAGCGGCCACCAAGCGTCAAAAAACCGGGTTTCCGCAACAAAAACCCTGACCCCTGAGTAACAGCCTATTTTGGGGTTAGCCGACCAGAAGCAGTTAGATTTCCTCATCCGAACCCAGAGTATGAAAGCCAAGCCCATGGCTAGTCAGCCAGACTCAGCTGGGTTTCCTCAGTAGAAACACCGGCGAGGTCCCTGTTGGCTGTTGCAGAGACTTTGACTCTACCATGTAGCACTCATGACCTAGCACGCGTGAAGCTGACATCCCATTCCAACAATATTATCAGATAACCCATCATTACCATTCATATACCTCCCTGATACATCATCAAAAACCCCAAGATTGATGTGCCCTTATCGAGATTAGCGGGAAACTAGACAAGGGAAGGAAGCTTCATTTCTGACAGCCTGTAGAGATAGCCCGCGTCATCTCCCCGGCTAATAGAAGGACAACGAGCCAGCTCATTTCTCTTTTTCCCTATAAATAGCAATCACTAGCTCATATTTTTCACATGCATATATTAATACTCTCTCTCATGACATGTATTCTCTCAATCCTACTAAAAACCTTTGTCACCCCCGTGAACTAGTTTCAAAATTGGACCACGTAAATCCTTGTGTTACTTTGTTTGCTCGTAATTACTCCTCAAAATCACAACTCAACACACAAAAGAGAAAATCTATACCTACAACTCATATAACACTCTAATATTAATGACCTTATGATTGTGGGTTCACCTTTTTATTAATACACTATCTTTTATTTTATGGGCACAATTTTTAATTGACTTAGGTGGAATTGGACAGCTTGATGACTATTAGATAAATGATGAAAGTTTTATAATCTTTTAGATGGGATTGGACAACTTGACCAGTTTGTGCTTTTTTTTTATCAAATTATAGTTATGTGAAAACCAAACATAAAATTTGGTTTTTTTGGTTTTCGGTTTTTCGTCTAAATTTCATTTAATGGAAAATAAAACTAACTAAAATTCGGATTTCAATTCAGATTTTGGATTTACACTTAAAAAAATCAGATTTGGATATTCTAAAAAACAGATAATTTAGTTATGGTTAAATTTTGGATAATGCGGTTTTAAATCCAATCATCCAAAATCCAATTTAATTTTTTTATTTTGGATTTCGGATAATAGAATTATCCAAATGCTCACCCATATTGTAACACCCCTATTTAACGTATTTACAGCGGAATTAAAATCCTATGGCGATTACAGACCATCGGGTTCCAAACACCCGGTACCAACCTCACCAATTACAACCATTACAATTATCTAAGTTACGGTCTGAACTCAAGAAAACAACGTAAACAAAACTAAACGTAAAACAGAATAACTCTCCACAATTCCTAATTCCCGTCCCAATCACTCATGCTCTTCGTGGCCACCTGTATAAACAATTCGTACCTGCAAGATGAAACCAAGCAGCCCACCCCGGGAGGGGTGAGTCAGTTCCCTGGAATGGAACTGGTACAATTCTCCCAAACAACATTTAAAACATAACTCTTCAAAATAAACAGTAACTTGAGATCAAACTCTTGAAAGTAAAACAGGGAAACAAGACACTTTAAAATCACCAAGTCAAAGATAACAAGTTAAGGATAAAGATAAATAATAGAAAGGTAAAGTTAGTCAATCCAAAAACCACACCATGAGTTAGTGAACATCCAATGCTCAAGTTAGAACCAATTCCAGTTAGGAGTAGAAAGACCCAAGTAGTCACAAGGACTAGGAATGGAAAGATAGATATCCAAGAACCAACAACTCAATAGTGGAATAAAACCAATTGGGAGAGATGGCCCCCACCGCCAAGTACGTCCTTTTATGACAGGGGATATACAGCCCCTCACTGTTTACTACGTCCCTTTTGGGATAGGGGATATACAGCCCCTCACTGTTTACTACGTCCCTTTTGGGACAGGGGATATACAGCCCCTCACTGTTACCATTGAAGACGCGCGCACGTCACAACAAAAGATTCAACTCATGGATGAAACAATATCCAGAGTCAAAGGAAGAATTACCAAGATTGTCCTTTTCCATATTCCCACTAGAACACTAAATGCACCAGAGCAATACCAAAACACTCAGTCCTACAGAGTGCAGAAGCGTAAACCCTAGGCAGTTAATGTCTAGTGAGACAACCAAATAGAAGAAAACCAATAACCATGTAAGTTTCACATTCAAGGCTCAGTTAGTCACATCAAGCTGAGTTAGCCACACAAACAGTTTCCTTTGAAATCCATTCAAGCTCAGTTAGTGTTTTCCAAAACATTCCATAAAGTCCGTTAGCAAAGTCTCTGAGTACGAGAAATCGTACCTGATTAACGCTGTAGCAGTTCTAGTAGATTCGTGCAAACAATCAACAACACTCTGAGGAACATTAAAGATAGTCTATTATCAATAACTTATACCCTAAGTTAAACTTAAATAAATTCCTCACTCTTACTTCTAAATCTCGATTATCTTGTAAGCCCTTGCTTAAATGTTATGTATAACCTTCGACCTATCTTAGAACGTTGTATAACTCAAGGTTGTAAGACTAGGGAATGTATGTTATTAACACTTGTTAATTGTTACACTCTTATCCACTTTACTCATACTTAACCCTAATTCTCAATTCAAGACTCTTGAGACCCTTATGTCATAAATGCATTTATGTTATTCAATAAACCTTAGAATTTCAAAAATAATTCTTAAGCTCAATACTTTTATTCTTAATTTAGAATAAAAATCGTATTATGACCTATGATAGGTTTATCCTAGAATACTATACTATTATTTCACAATGGAATGATTATGTATTTTACCAATATCTACTAGATAATCCATTATGATTAAGTTTTCCCCTCAACTTAATTAAGATCTACATCCTGTATATTGGAATCATGGTGTGGTAGATGCATTTTATTATAACCTAATTGAGTTACTAAACTCATTTATCTTATGTTTAGTTTAGAATGACTTTTATTACAACCATCTAATAATCTTATCATAAGATGTTAAATTGCTTCTCATCTTGAATAACTATATTATAGTTAACTTAGATTTATCGAACTCTTACATTTAGTATTCCCAAGGTATATTATTTTCTTTATCATTAACTATATAATAAGGCGTTTTAAGATAACCTTTTACGTATCCTTGCTTACATTTAATTTCCTAAATGTTTTATTTTAACACACATTCCCTCCATAGACTATGTATAATCCTTTTATACTAAACTTCAATAAAGTTAAGTCTTAAATACGTCTTAAATTGTTCACAAAACCTAAGGTTTCAAAGGAATAACTTAATAAATTAATTTCCTTTATTGTATTTAGGATAAGCATCATATCTTAACACAAGGTAAAATTTGTCTAAGAATTAAACTCTCATTCACAAGTGAAATTGTCAATTACTTAATAAGATAATATATTCTGAAAAATCCTCATACCTTATACTCAAATGACATATTAATATTTTCAGTTTCGTAAAGTAGATCAATATAATCTCTTATGTAACTTAGTTTTATCTAATAAAAGGTTCAAAGGTTTTAAGTATCAAATTCCTATTTATAAACCTCTCTATAAATTCTAACTACTAAATACCTCACTTAATTGTAAACTCACATCCTAAGTATTGGTAATTAATGTTATAAATGTATTTCATATGGCTTATCTAATGCCAAGAAACTTAAGGATTATTATTTAGATAAATTTCCAAATCATAGTTTAATATAGTTTTATATCATAATCCTTTTAATGATTTTATCTTAAACATTAAATTATTTTCAATACCATAAATGTTAAGAAATGATTAAATCTAGACTTACTAATCCACCTCACATTTAGATGTAAAAGTATTTTATTTATTTTATTATTGGTTATATATTAAGAACATTTAGATGTAAAAGTATTACATTTATTTATCATTAATTATAGAATAAGATCTATTTGTGTAACATTTTATGTAATCTAATCACAATTTTTCCTAAGTTTTAAGTTATTAATTACTTAACCCAATTATAGACTTACATTATGGTCGTTGACTAATACTATACATGTATTTTAATACGGTTTATATAAATCTTAGAAATTCGAAGATAACTCTTTAAGTTTAATAATCATAATTTAATACCGCCTCATATAATATTTTTTTATTAGTATTATGTAGAAGTTTAGTTTATCTCATTAATTCCTTCATATTATATTTTCTATAAGGTATTTTATTTCTTTTATTAAAGTTTAGTATATATATATACTAGGATTTATTCAAGACATTATTTATGCAGTTTTATTGCATTTAATTATTTATATTAACTTTTACACATATCTATATCCAATATATGGTTTATAAAATAAAGTATTTTCCTTAGTTCCAATTAAGTATATTAACTTCAATTCTATATAGTTAATATAAATGAAGATTAATTTAATCCCTTGATTTAACCTAAGTTACTATTTAATTCCCTTTTATATATGTGTAAATATATATTTTTCCTTAGTTTTAATCAAGAATGTTAACTTCCATATTAATAATAATTAAATGTAGATTAGTTTAGTTCCTTGATTTAACCTCAGTTTCTATTTTTATTTCTCTCATATAAGTATATATGTATATAATTATATATATATATGTAAATAATTTTTTACTTCACTTAAAAGTTAATTCCCAAAGTATTTATAAACATACTGTTACTAAATGTTAGTTTAACATTTTCATTATTTCCCAACCTAAAAAGTTTATTAATAAACTATACTTTAATTTTTGTTACATTAAAAACCATATATTATAAGTTATTCTTATGAAAAATTCATAAACACAATTTTTAAACCCATTTACCATTGTCCAAAAATTCCCAAATTAAATATATAGTAGCTATAACATTTTAGACATATTATAAAATTTTATATTTCATAAAAATATCTTTTTTATTTAACCAAATAATTTCATAATAACCGTAACTTGCAAAAATCATAACTTACGTTTAAAAACTCCAAAACCATATTAATTTACATCAAAATAAATTATATTTTATAAGGAATCTATGGTTAAACGTTCAAGTCCAAATACATTCGGGAAGGTATTTAAATAAATTCAACAAGTTAGGGTTTAATTCTCGAATTAATAAAACTGAAAACAACTAAATCTATCTACGTTTTAATCTCGGCCGTCCGTTTCTAAAACCTGCGATCGGACGGCCACTGAAACGCCAGTTCTTCAGAAATCCCAAATCGAATCCCGAGTACTAATTCGACGATTTCTCTCAACTCACAGAACCAAATCGACTGATTTTTGTTTCGTTGGATTCGAAATTTAAAAACGAATCTACTGGTATCAATTTCGTTACCTATAATGCAGTGATCTACAAGATCTCTACTGGGTTCATTCGACTAGGGTTTATGCGGTTTCAGATTCGAATTTTGCCAAATTCTCTCGGTAAGATGCGTTATATGTCAAATTGATAGAGGGTTATGAACGGGAATGCAAAAACGAGTAGCATTATAGGTATAATTTGGTCGGAATCGTACCGGAGATGCGCCGGCAAGGCAATTCAAACTCGTTTTTCTGGAAAATTATTTTATGTGCTGTTCAGGTAGGCAACTTCGCGGATCAACTCGGGATAACTGAGATGGATTCAATCCATGAAACCTACGTCATTTTAAAGTAGACATGTAACTCTAAACATTGGTGGAAGAATCATGGAAAAAGAATAACTAGGGAGAAAGTTACAGATCTACAAAGATCTGAGTTTACCATGTCGTTTCTGGAAAAATTCTGGGCAAAAACCCGACGTGATCGAGTAGGTAACTTTAGACGCCTCGCTCTCCCAATTGGTTACGAATCAGCCTTGGTCATTAACATAAAAGTTGTAGAGGGATTTAGGATCTTCAAAACAAGCTAAAGAACACGAAATTTGGATGCGAAACGAAGAAGTTATGACGAGACGAAGTTACCAGATTAATCACGTTTTTTTGGAAATCTGGGTTGACAGTTTCAGGAAGGCTAATTCAGATCGAATTTGCCGTCGATGTAGAAGGAGTTAGTTGTGTATGAGTTATGGTTGGAAAGAGAAATTGTAGGAGAAGAGAATGGAGAAGACGACACTAAAAATTCTCAAAGACGAGTGAGATATCGGTGTTTAAAGTTAGGGAAAAAACACTGATGGAAGTTAAGTTACTTAGCGATTTTTGTGCTAAGTACCGGCGACCCGTGTGGTCTTGACACGTGGCACTTTTCAAAATTTTGGCTCTAAACTTCATTCTATCATAACTTTGGCTAGGATGATCCGTTTTTGACGTTCTTTTTATCGATCTTCATGGTTTTCCATAAACTATTTATTGGTATAGGTTTCATGGGATGGTTTGACCATTGTCAAAAAGTCAACCCTAGCAAGGCTTAAGAAGCTTTAGGGTTTCTAGAATTTTATATTGACTTTTATGCTTCAAATCAATGCTCCAAATATTTCTAAAATCTTTATAATATAATTGGAGTGTCTAGGAATTTTTCCAAGATTTATTGACTTATAAATCTTGTTATTACATTCATAATACCGTATAATAAAGTAAATTAAATTGTATTATTATTTAGAATTTAATATAAGAAGTCCCCTAAATAATTTTTAAATAATACCATATACTAATTTAGTGTTTAATAATATTATTTAGGGTTTTTATAAAAGAAATCCCCTAAATTAATTTAAATTAATTTAGGGGTATTTCAGTAGATCCCCCTTAAAAGAAACTTCAACCCGAAGTTTAGAATCAACTAACAGTTACTCACACCGCTTCAGTGTGCTGACCAACTTCCATACCAATTCTTTATTCCATACATTCCCATTTCCAAATTCCACGGGTTTTAATAAAAGAAATCCCCTAAATTAATAATTTCTGTAACGCCCCTATTTAACGTATTTACAGCGGAATTAAAATCCTAAGGCGATTACAGACCATCGGGTTCCAAACACCCGGTACCAACCTCACCAATTACAACCATTACAATTATCTAAGTTACGGTCTGAACTCAAGAAAACTAGACCTGGCAATTTTGACCCAACCCAAAACCCATCCCGAACCCAACCCATATTTTTGTGGGTTAGGGTCATGATTATTGACCCATTTATTTTTTGGGTTGGGTTAGGGTAATAGGCTAATTTTGTGGGTTGGGTTAGGGTAGAGATCTAAACCCATGACCCAACCCGAAACCCGAAAATATATTTGTTAATAATAAAAAATAAAAATATTAATTCACATATATGTATATATATTATTTTCAGATCAAATTACACCTTAGTCTTAAGCCCAAGTGCAGTTGAACTATCCAACTTTTAATATTATCACATAATCTTAACTAAGCAGATGGCTCTACCAGCTGCATATCAAACAAAGGGCCATCTAGACCTTAACATAATGTTGAAAACCCTAATGCTCTCATCTTGCAGACTCATATTCATCTTTATTCTCTACGCCGTTGTTAATGTCTATGTCGCCCTTCATCTCTGCCCAAAGTTTGTTTTTCTTATTCTCACTGTCATTACGTTCTTGAGAACAAAGATATGTTTAGATTATCTAGAATGGTGAACAAAAGTAGGTGATATATATTGTTAGTAAGTAGGATCTTGATTATAGACCTCTCAGTGAATTCTAAAGCCAGCAGTGCGGATAGCTTGCTGCATAAAAGTTCCTCAACTATGGGTAACGATTAAGTGATTATGATTGTACTTTTCTCAAGCATGAGCACTCGGTTTTTAAAGGCTTTGAGCATTCAGTTTTTAAATTATTTCTAACTTTAGAAGATTTATGTTTAGTGTATTTCTCTAATGTATAATGAAGATTTTCATTTTTGTTCCCTTTTTTTATTAAGGGCACTAGGATCATGTGCATATCTATATAGTATTCCTCCCCAACAAAGGTAGAGCTCTAGGCTCAGATGATAATAATAAACTTACGGATAAAGTACAACTTATTCTTTTCATGGGAAATTTCCAAGTTCGAAGAACCATTTGTACACATAAACCTCCCCGCAGTACTCTAGATTCTTCGCATAACATGAAATTCATTTAAAGTTGGGTTGATCAAGCAAGATTACTTCTCTTCCTTTTGTTCCATCCTAATTTATGTGCCAGCTCGCACTGGATGTTTTTGGATTTTTTTATTAATTTCTACTCGTAATCCATCTAAATTATTGTTGCTTAAAAAATGGGTTGGATGGGTTGGGTTAGGGTTGAAGGATTTTAAGCGGGTTGGGTTAGGGTCATGATTCTCTGACCCATCCATTTTTGGGTTGGGTTGGGTTGATGATATTTTAAATGGGTTGGGTTAGGGTTGATATCAACCCAACCCATCGACCCAAATTGCCATGTCTAAAGAAAACAACGTAAACAAAACTAAAAAACATAACAGAATAACTCTCCACAATTCCTAATTCCCGTCCCAATCACTCATGCTCTTCGTGGCCACCTGTATAAACAATTCGTACCTGCAAGAAAACCAAGCAGCCCACCCCGGAGGGGTGAGTCAGTTCCCTGGAATGGAACTGGTACAATTCTCCAAAACAACATTTAAAACATAACTCTTCAAAATAACAGTAACTTGAGATCAAACTCTTGAAAGTAAAACTGGGAAACAAGGCACTTTAAAATCACCAAGTCAAAGATAACAAGTTAAGGATAAAGATAAATAATAGAAAGGTAAAGTTAGTCAATCCAAAAACCACACATGAGTTAGTGAACATCCAATGCTCAAGTTAGAACCAATTCCATTTAGGAGTAGAAAGACCCAAGTAGTCACAAGGACTAGGAATGGAAAGATAGATATCCAAGAACCAACAACTCAATAGTGGAATAAAACCAATTGGGAGAGATGGCCCCCACCGCCAAGTACGTCCTTTTAGGACAGGGGATATACAGCCCCTCACTGTTTACTACGTCCCTTTTGGGACAGGGGATATACAGCCCCTCACTGTTTACTACGTCCCTTTTAGCGGGGATTACAGCCCCTCACTGTTACTACTCCCTGAAGGACGCGCGCCATTGAAGACGCACAACAAAAGATTCACTCATAATGAAACAATATCCAGAGTCAAGGAGATTACCAAGATTGTCCTTTCCATATTCCACTAGAACACTAAATGCACCAGAGCAAATACCAAACACTCAGTCCTAGTGCAGAAGCGTAAACCCTAGGCATTTGTCTAGTGAGACAACCAAATAGAAGGAACCAATAACCATGTAGTTTCACTTCAAGGCTCAGTTAGTCACATCAAGCTGAGTTAGCCACAACAAAACTTTCCTTTGAAATCCATTCAAGCTCAGTTAGCGTTTTCCAAAAACATTTCATAAAGTCCGTTAGCAAAGTCTCTGAGTACAGAATCGTACCTGATTAACGTTTACAGTTCTAGTAGATTCGTGCAAACAATCAACACACTCTGAGGACATTAAAGATAGTCTATCTATCAATAACTTATACCCTAAGTTAAACTTAATAAATTCCTCACTCTTACTTCTAAATCTCGATTATCTTGTAAGCCCTTGCTTAAATGTATGGTAACTTCCCTATCTTAGAATGTTTTATAACTCAGGTTTAAGACTAGGGAATGTATGTTTAACACTTGTTAATTGTTCACTCTTATCCACTTTACACTCATACTAACACTAATTCTCAATTCAGACTCTGAACCCTTATGTCATAAATGCATTTTGTTATTCAATAAACCTTAGAATTTCAAAAACAATTCTAAGCTCAATACTTTATTCTTAATTTAGAATAAACATCGTATTAGACCTATGATAGGTTTTCCTAGAATACTATACTATTATTTCACAATGGAATGATGTAACACCCCCGCATAAACATCCAACATACTAACATCGCTCCTCGCCATATTACAGTTAACTATGCGCGGAATAAACTTCACCCGGTGTCCAGACGTCAACCACCCACGTGTTGACACGACCACTCCTCCAACACCAAGTTACGTCTGTATGACTGGAAACACGCCCTTTAACAAAACTCGTTATACAACTCAAAATACAATTTCCAAATATCAAGTGTCTACAATAAAAATACCAACCATAATCTGAGGATACATCTCGGTTTAATAACCCCCATACACTAGACATACTACACAATTCAAAAGTTATGCCCGACGGACTACCCCCATGGTAGCCATCCTCCTACGCTCCGTTATCGCTGGCACAATACCTGAAAAATTTGGGTGTAAAGGACTCAACATACGCTGAGTATGAAACGTGTGTAGCCCGTATGTTGCCGGTCACATGACTACTTGGTCGAATATTATTAAGTCAATTTACATGCTATGAATAAGCAGTAACACACAACATGTAATAATAACACATCAAATCACAACACACTGAGCACAACAACAGCCACAGCACATCAACACAAATACCAATAGAGTGTGCCATAGAATATAAGTGATGATGATCCACATAGCGGGACCATCCAAGCGTTGTGTGTTTTTCATTTCTTCTCCTTTGTTTCCCATAGTGTGTATTTTCTTTCTCTTCCCTTGCACCAGGTCTGGGAATATAGTTTAGAACCCGTGACCATACCCTGTAGGTGCCAATCTTCTTTGGTTCTTTAATGGTTATTTGAAAGTTCTCTTATCACCACAATTTGGAACACGTCTTGTCCATAGCCAATCCTCCATTCCAGGATAGCTTTCTCTCTCTCTGTTGTTTTTAAATGTTACTAGCCACTTCCCCGGATACCAGGGTCCGTCTCTCTATCCTTTTCAATGTTACTAGCCTCTGCCCCGGATACACAGGGTCCGTCTCCATTCCTTGTATGTTCTAGTCTCTACCCCGGATACAAAGGGTCCGTCTCCCTATTCCTTTTAATATCATTGGTCTCTACCCCGGATACAAAGGGTCTGTCTCCCTATTCCTTTTAATATCATTGGTCTCTACCCCGTACAAATGGTCTGTCTCCCTATTCCTTTTTATATTATTGGTCTCTACCCCGGATACAAGGGTCTGTCTCCCTATTCCTTTTAATATCATTGGTCTCTACCCCGGATACAAAGGTCCGTCTCCCTATTCCTTTTTATATTATTGGTCTCTACTCCGGATACAAATGGTCCGTCTCCCTATTCCTTTTTAATATTATTGGTCTCTACCCCGGATACAAAGGATCCGTCTCCCTATTCATTTCTAACGGTATTGACTTATCATTATCATTGATAGTCCGACACCATAGTGGTGGTCATTAGAGGACCTCTAATAGTTAATAGGGGTTTTCCCTTTATGTAGTTCCTTTGTTTGTTTACGAAGGTCGTTGTGTTTCATCTCAAGGTTTCATCAACGGGAAGGGACTACACTACTGTGTGCGCGCAAGCAATATGCAAAATATAGCAAGCGGGTAAGCAAGGAAAATAAGCAATCCTTCACATGCTTTATGCAAGCTCACTACAGACAAATAAGCATGTAAAACAAACATTCGTTTTCATGCATTAGTCTTGTGGTCATAGTCAAACAATACACAGCACACAAAGCCGTGTAACACGGCAACATACGAACCACACATGTCCATACCTGGATCAGAAGCAAGTGTCGTCTCACACACGGGTTCCGGTTGGCGTTCGTTACGACCCTAACATTGATTAAAAACGTGCCAGTTCATGATTTCATGTGACGACACTTTTCTAGTTTATCTCATTTATACCGGGTGTTATTCCCTAGGTGAACTTTTGATAGTTCAACTTGTTTTAGACCCTTAGAAATTTTCCAAGTAATAACCTTAGGCTTTATCTCACTCCAAGGACATTTACATAGTTAATTCACACGTTAACTAAGTCCTTTCCTCTAGGGAATGTTTTAGAGTATTCTAAGAACTTGTATGTAACAAGCTTACCTAAGATGGGTTTGCATCCGCCTACGATGTACTCTTCCCTTAGCTAAATAGCTATGTTTTAAACTCATTAACTACACAATTACTCTCCTCAATTGCTTCTAGAACTCCTTTATACTGGAGCTAAAAGGTTTGAAACTGCAATAACGTTCTTATATATAACTTCATCTTGTCACCTTTTTGTGCAGCACGGTGGCTAACCTCCCAAGATGTTCCATAAGCTTAGCTAGATGCATCAGAGAGTTTTGGGTTTCATTATTAATCCAACACCACACTTTTAACACCCCCTAGAACTCACTCATTCTGAGGCACCAGTTTCAGAAACTGAAACACCGAATCTAGGCATACTTCCCTTGAGCTTCTCTTTTCAATGTCTTGATTTGCTTTATAATTTTCCCAAGGTGTTTATAATCTTAGGTAGTTGTATTGGCAAGTTTTTAGTCCATTTCCAACCCATTACACTCTCTTACACATCTGTATTACAATCAGACAGAAACAACTATTTATGGAATTTCTGAAACACAATTCGTATCTCTCTTCTTCATGATTTCTTTTAGTTCGTTGACCTGTCCCCAATTCCACCCAAAACTTTTACCCAACTAGCTAAGTGTTTTAGGTAAGTTTCAAAATAAAACCCAGCTCAAACAACATGTTAACACCTCTGACAGTTCACTATACAGAAACAAGAAAAAACTGCAGAAACCTGAGAGTACAACCTGCATACTTCTCCTTGGTTCTTGTTTTTTTTAATTAATGAATCTAACTTCCTATCTCCCAAATGTATATACCTACTCATTTACCCCTTTAACCATGTCCTGGTAAATTCTTAACCCTATACAACATTCTCAGCACCTTTGTAAATCAGTTACACAGAAGCATCCAAGTATTGAAAATCTGTAACCCAAATCTGTGGATTTCCTCTTCATTCCCTATTTTATGTCTGTTAAATTGTCTTATAACCTCCCCCATGAATATGCTAACCTAGATAAGTGTATTAGCACTGATTTATATTTATATATTGACCCAACACAAAACTCTCACATACCTGTAACTCAGTTATTCAGAAATAGCAAGATTCTGAAAAACTGAAACCAAATCTGTACATCACCTATTCCTCTTGCTTTTAGTTTATTAATAAGTTTCCAAATTTTCCCACAATGTTAGCACATCTGGTTAAACGCCTTAGCAAGGCTTTAAGCCCATAACCAATCCAAAATAGTACTGATAACACTTCTGCAATGCTATTATACAGAAACAGAACTGTAACCAAAGTCCTGTGTGACTCTTCTTCCATCTTTTGTTTGATCCTTGCAGGTGGTTGGTTAGTCGGGCATGTCATTCTTCTTCCCAGTGTTTATACTTTACTTAGCATATTTGAAGTGTTTCAGGCTTGTTAACCCCCCACAACACTTGCACTCCATCTGTGATTCGTTTATACAGAGCTGTAACTGAAACATGGATCTCAGAGGACTGCGACACTCACCGTGCATCCCTCAATCCCAACTTCTTCTCTGTTGTATTCCTTTGATTTATATCTCTTCAAGAGTGTTTATAACCTCACTTGACAGTACCAGCGATGTTTAAATTTAAAACCATTCTTAGCGCACCCTATTACTCCCACAATTCGGTTATTCAGGGAGCCCAAGTTCCTGGGAACTGAAACAACAGCTATACTTTCTCTTCTTCCTCTTATTCCTTACTCGATCAAACTGACCTCTACTTGTTTTCCCTAGGTACTGATAAACTTGCCCAGAGTATTAGAGATGTTTTTGATTCCTTAGCAACTCAGTACAACTCCATTTAATTCTCTGTTCTCAGTTATATAAAACAAACTTTCAGAAGAGGAAATACATCAGACTGAAGTATCGATTCTGCTATTTTGTCTTCTGTTATCTAACCTATTCCCTTAGTTTTCCCCAAGTTATTTATCTCCTCAGTTAGATGTCTTAATTTAATTTTAAACTCTAATCTAGCCCCACAACACCAAGACAACATCTCTCGAACTCCTTTACAAGAATCTAAAAAACTGAAAAAACTGATAAAACCGATGAACTGATGACCCTTTTCCCTATTGCTCTCTTTCTGTTCCCAGTATGTTTCCGTTTTCCCCAAGACTGTCCACCTTAGCTGGGGTTAACTCAAGTTTTTTTTTATTAGAAGCAGACTCCAAGTCATCTAGAAGAAACTCTTTACAGTGAACTCAAAACTGTAACTATAACACGATCTGATATTGCGCTTACTCTTTTTGTCTTTCTGTTTCATTATTAACAGGTCTCTAAACTTCTCCCCCAAATACCCATAGACTGGTTTAGGTATGTTAGTATGTCTTAGGGTCATTAACCACTTAGTATAGCTCCTCCTAATTCCTCGACACACAGTTATACAGAACTGAAGAAAAAGACTAACACACAAAATCTGGTAACTTCTCTTTGTTATTTTCTGTGTATTCATAGATCCATCTCTCAAGTTTCTCCTCAAACTTGTTTAGTTACTTATTTAAGTGTCATGCTATACCATAATCTCAGACACTACAGACAACAGCGGGAAAACTTAGAAATTAGCACAGAACTTCTGTTATGGCCTTACCTTGAGCTGGTAATCAAGTGGTTTTGGTTAGTTTCCATGAGGTCTTTGAATATTCCTCTTTGAATTAAAACATCGGCCATGGAGCCTGGCTTGTCTGTTATACTGTAGAGAGCAGATCAGCAGGAAGAGGAAGAGGAACGTTTGTTAACAAAGCTGAGCAGAGGAACAGAATTGGAAGAGATCAGCAAGAGCATTACCTTGTTGCTTGTACTGGTGTTGTCCCAGGTTTTGAAGCCGGTAATAGCTCCAGGCTTGTACATGCAAGGGAAGAGTTGAAAGCTTGAGTTTTGATGGAGGCGTGAAAGAGCATAAATCGCCAAGAGGGACTGGATTCCATACAGCGACCCAGGAACAACAAGAAAAGAAGGAGGGCTTGCTAAGCTCAGCAGTCACGCATTGGGAGTTTCTTCTCTGAGTGGGTTACTGCGTGAATAACTCCAACCAGGAGTGTTGCCATGCGAGATTAAAGGAGCCGACTATTTTTTTTCTCAAAACTTGCACAATGTGCATTCAGTGGATGAAAGGTGGAAGGACTGGAAGATTGTTTAGTGTAGAAGCACACACACGCAAGAAGGCAGGGGGACAATGGTTTGAAAATTAGTGAAAGTAGTTTGCACAGACTGCTGGAAGAGCTAATGATCATTGGTAACCCAAAACCGGTATGGCACGAGGGTTATTCAGCTTGCATTTCGGACATGCTAGCTATTGGTGGGGCTGATTCTTGTGTAGTTTTCTATTGGGGTCTAGTAGTTATTATTACTTTTATGCCTAGAGTGCAGGTTATTACTGAATATGAGCACAGCTCAACCGTTAAGACGTTCAGGGGGTATACGAGCGGTACGGGGTTCGAACCTCAGCGGGAGCGCCTTTGCTCCTTTTTTGTATAAGTTATACATGTTTTATTTATATTATGTGTAACTATATAATATATCACGTTACTAGTTATGTACGCGACTACTTTATTTTTGTTACGCTGTTATGCAACGTTACTATTTATTATTTACAACGTTATAATATCATAACGTTATGTACATGTATTCTCGTATTCAGACATATAATACGACTATATTAACGGAAATACCCCAAACTTAGATATGGTGTTTAAGTGATTAATTAAGGTATAAGAAGGCTAAAGAATGCCTTAGGAATATTTAGAAACCATTTAAAAACAAGGAAATATAAGGAAACACCGAAAGTGCGGTTTAAGCAAAAACGTGCTTTAAGCTTGGAGAGACTTGGGAGAGTACCCAAATATTGTTCTAAGACCTTAGTAATATCCTAATGGTCATTTTAAAACAATTACCAAAGAAAACCAAGCTTGAAAACAAGTTTAAACACAAAATGTGCTTTAAGGAGTCTTAAAGCACATTTTTGAAAAATTGTCTTGTAAATGAGTTTTGAATGGCTAAATGTCCATCATTACTCTTAAATATATATGTGTACTATATAGTATCACATTTGGGAGGCTATATTAGTGGGAAATCAAAAATTTCACAACAATGTGCCTTGTTGTATGAATAGTGATTTAATTAAGCTAGTTTGTAACATAAGTAATATAGTGAGTTAATTGACAAACAAGGACTAAAGTAACCTTGGTTACTTAAGGGTGGCCGGTTTTTATAAGGAGGGGAGATGAGTCACAACACAAGATTGAAATATTGATAAATAAGGGAGGGGATGTACTAGTCACTATTTGCTTTTAGGAACAAATATCTCACATTAGTCTTCTCTCTCTCCTAACTTCTTCATTCTCCCTTGGTTCCCACGATTTCTTACTCTCTCTCCCTTCTCCATAACGTGAGCTTCTTCCCCATGCTAGCTCCATCTTCTCTTGCACACCACTTACTCATTTTAGCTCCAAATCCAAAACAAAGCATAGATTCTTCTTAGTTAGCTCAAGCTCCATCTTTCTATCTTTTCAAAAGTCCAAGAGCTTCACTTTGGTGCCAAGTCAAACTACCATTAGAGGAGGAAATTCAAGTTTGGAGACTCCATTGGCATCTCCATTCTCTTAAGGTAAAGAAAGTGCAAGAAAATCTAGGTTTCCATCACCTTTCTTCTTGACCGAAAATATATACTCATGAGGCTTCATTTTGATGCCTTGTCATAGCTTGTTTCTACTCTTCAAAGGAGAGAGGAGGTCCTTCTAGCTTCAAACCCAAGCTTGCCTTGAGGAACTAAGGTAAAACAATCAATCTAAAACCTTAAAACACATTTTTAACCTAGGTTTTATTCCTTGAGGTTAATAAGTTGTTGAGTGCTCATTAGAATCATTGGACATTGTTTAGAGTATTGGCAAGGAGATTTATATTGGTGACCGAAATTGAAGAGGGAAAAACTAAGGAGGAAAGTTTGTGAAGCTTGAGAAAGAACAAGGTAAATTACTTACCTTAAGGTGTTTGTTGTTTAAGGGAATGGGATTTAGATATATGATAAGTTTAGTGTAGAGTTTACCTTGGGAAGGAGTTGTAAACCTAAGAGAAAGAATACTATTACATTGAGAACTAGTGACTAAAGAGCAAATGAGAAAAAGACTTAGTTAAACAATGAGGTGATGATTACAAGAAGCATTTTATTTCAATGGGAGCCTTGTTGTGTGTATTCGCAGGTTGAAGGCAAATATATGTGGAAATTCAGTGATTAAGATTATTGTCATTTAAGGGCCTAAGTGCCAAGCACTTTAAGTTTAAGCACTATATTGTGATGTGGTGTAGTTTTGGTGTAGATTGTGTGTTAAGATTGGTATTGAGAATTGAGAGATCTTGGTTGTTTGATGATGAGAAAAAGCCAAATGTTTGGGTGTAACAATATACTAGAGAACCCATGGCAAAATTAATGAAGAACCTAAGAGTTTAAGATGTTTAAGGAGATTTCATGACTAAGGGAGTTCTAGGGGTTGTCTTAATGAAAAAGGGTGAGCTTAAGGTGTTTTAATGAGTTATAAATGATTTAGGCAACACCATGAGGAGTTAGAAATCAAAAAGAATGTACTTGAGGTATTTAGGACTTAGGCAAAAGATGGTGAACAATTAGGAAGGAAATAATGTGTTGAGGGAATGGAAGCTTAAGCTCGTGAAGGAAAGTAAATGCATAAGAGAGTTCTAGATGATGAAAGATGCTTGGGAGATGATGTGATGGTGATGAGAAAACATTTGGCATAGAGATTACAATAGGTGTGAACCACCACCTAGAAACCTAGTGAAAAACATTATAAGAAGTTGGCATTATTACAATGAAAATGCATAATGATCAAGGTGGATATTGGTGAGTGATTTAATGGTTTTAGAGGAATGTTTAAAGTGTATTTGAGGGACCTAAATGAGGTTGGAACATAATAGTATACATGGGAAGAGTTTGGAGTTGAAAGAACATATTAATAGAAGAATCTGTAGTGGACCGACCCAGGGTCCGACCCAGTTCTGGGTCGGTCGGACCTTGCTAACCCAGCAGAAATGTTTCGGCAATAGACCGACCCATAAGGATGGGTCGGTCGGTGGGTCGGTCGGGCAAGATTTAACGAAGGAAAATGTTTCGGTAGAGGACCGACCCAGAGGGTTTTGGGTCGGTCGGTTTAGCTTTGGGTCGGTCGGAGAATTTTCGAAAGGTGGGAAGTTTCGGTAATGGACCGACCCATAAAGAATGGGTCGGTCGTGGGTCGGTCTAGGGTTGTTGTCTGAACCAGAAAGTTACTGGAACGGACCGACCCATAGGTTGGGTCGGTCGGTGGGTCGGTCGACCCTTAACACTTAGAAAAAAAAAAAAAAAAAGAAATTTCAAATTCTAAGAAAGGTAATGGATAATGAGGTATGCCCTTGGAAGGGTAGTAATGAATGGGACCCTAAGAACTTAAGGAGTTAAGTTAAGATTAAGCATAAGTTTTGATGATAAAAGTAAAGTTTTGTAAGACTAAGTGATAAAGACTTGAGAGGTTATTGAATGGAAGTCCTTAGAGACTAAGTGAGTTAAGTAAGGTGCAAATAACTAATAACCTAAAAATGAATGAATGTTTTAGGTTTGTGAATTGGGACCCCGAAGAAGGTTAAACAACAACGATCGACGGTGAACGGTACAATCCTTTTCGTGACCTGCTTGCTAACGAGGTGTCCCTCGGCTTGTGTGCTATCTGTTTATTTGCTATGACTAAAACAAGATAAAGCATGCAACCGGTTATATTGCTCTCGTTGCGATTGTGTTACATTTACACTAACCCGCGAGGCTTGAGATTGTTACTAACCAAGGTTAGTACTTACTGAGTTAAGGTTGAGAACTAAGTATTGTTGATTGTTGGTTTTACCCGTCAAGTTTAACTAACACTTGGTAAATAAGGCTTTCACTAACCATAACTTGGGGTGGGGAGTGAGGAATCCGGAATGGTACCGGCACATGTGTATTGGGG
The DNA here is from genome assembly GCA_023374045.1 of Limonium bicolor. Taxonomy (NCBI): domain Eukaryota; kingdom Viridiplantae; phylum Streptophyta; class Magnoliopsida; order Caryophyllales; family Plumbaginaceae; genus Limonium; species Limonium bicolor. Next base: position 25,853 of record JAIOTZ010000164.1, on the reverse strand, counting down.
GAGGTCGGTATCTGAATCAGATCCGACTTCCAAAAAGACTGGTCATTAGACTCGTCGCCTAGGGTCAACAAATTGACCCGACCACCCGGGCTACTGTTCGAGGTGGGAGGCACAATAAGGAAGGCGTGGAGGGATCAAGCCTACATCCCTAATGAGATAAGGAAGGTAGCTTATCGTCGGATAGTGCACTGCTACCGGCTAGGGTTAACCAAGCCCTACAAAGATAAGTAACCAATTAAGGGCTAACCAATCTAATAGTGGAGAGGTTGGCAAGTATAAGATTGACATTAAGATTAAGGTAAGTTAAGGAACTGAGATTAAGGAACTGAGGACTGAGGCAGGGGGTTATTAACCCACTTGTTAAGGGAACGCTTGAGTCGTTCATTGGTTGTGAATTATATATGTTCATCTGGTGGTTATTGTTATTGCACTTCATATTATGTTTGCGCATGTAATCAATTTCCATGCTATCGACAATTAGTCGTCGTAGCCCCGTTAGCTTGGGGGCCATGAGAGGGTGTACCAGCATTCGTGCTGACCCCCTCGGGGGCTATTTTTACACTTGCAGGTAAGAGGCCATGAGGACGCACTACGAGAGTAGGAGCGGTTAGACTTAGGTGGGGGCTTTTATTTTGAGTTCGGGTTGCGCCTGTGCACCCGACTGTTCATATTTAAATGTTGCAAGTTTGAGATTATGATTGAGACACTAGTACTCGGATGGTCGTGGGATTGTGATGTTAACGTTTTGAGCTGGATAAATATTTTGGTTAAGTATTGTATATATTAAGCCGGTATATTCTAACGATCAGACCGTGGCAAGGTCCAAGTGTTGTATATTTCCGCTGCGACGTTTTCGATTAAGTGTTCAGATTGCGATAACCACGATAGGCTTTGGATGGGGTGTACAAAAAGTGGTATCAGAGCGTAGTTACGCTCTGATCAAGAAATACCGGATATAAGTGACCACCGAGTTAGGTACAAGTTAAGGAATAAGTATTGGGTTAAGGGTGTGAGAAGTTAAGTGAGTAGAGTCAGATGACCACTAATAAGTGTGGATTGTCTTTACCGTCTACGGACGTTATAAATTTACTAACCAAACAATGGTGAATACGAATCTAATGTAAGTTATCTTGTTCAGATGGCAGGACGGGAGAGGCCGAGGTCGCGGCCGAGGTGATGATATCCAGGGATACCTGGAGGGCAGACGATCGCAGAGATCGTAGCTGCCGCTTTAGGGCATATGGGCTACCAGCCTGGTGTGGGTGCACCACCTCCACCGCCACCACCCGGGAACAAACTGGGTGAAGAGTCTTGCAGATCTTCGACCCGCTCACTTCAAGGGGGAGACTGATCCCGCCAAGCTTGAGGCGTACATCTCCGAGCTGGAGACCGCCTTCGAGACCCTTGATGTCCCGCTGGGATCAAGGTGCGTCTGGCTGCCTTCTACCTGAAGGGGCGGCAGGCGATTGGGGTGGTGGAAGCTGGTGAGGGCCGAGCACGTGGCCAATCCAGACTTCGGCTGGGACCAGTACACCGCGTTGCTTCGGGCAAAGTACTATCCCGCCCATGTCCAGACGAAGAAGCGCTTGCAGTTGGATGCGCTCAAGCAGACCGACAAGATGACGGTGGACGAGTATTACTCAGAGTTCACCGCCTTGCTCCGTCTTCTGCCAGGTCTGGGGTATTCTGACCAGATCCTGGTGGACCGCTTCTATGGCGGGCTTAGCCATCGACTCCGCTACGGCATGGGGCCGACGAGTTACACTACCTTGCAGGTATAAGAATGGTTGAGATTTAAATAAGTGAATAAAATAAGATTAAGTTATAAGAGTAAGTGAAACTAATACTTTGGAAAGCAGGAGTGCTATCATGCCGCTGCTAAGGTTGAGATAACCGTCCAGCTGAGGGACGAGGACAATGCTAAGAGGAAGAATGTGGGAAGAGCTCGAACACCAAGGGCAAGGTGGGTACAAGAAACAGAAAGTACCAGCCTCAGGCCAGAAAAACAGAACCCGAAAGGGAAGGAGGGAAAAGAGAAGGCTCAGGAAGAGCCATTGAAGCTGACATATGCTTATGCAGCTACACCCCTGCGCTCTAAGGCGCCGAAGGGTAAGGAATTGGTATTACATAAGTTAAGAAACAACTAGTGACCATTGGGATGTGAATATTGACATTGTAAATGATCAGGATCTGAGACTGAGAAAGGAGCCGGTGGTGGCTACCGTCGACGCTACATTTGTAGATGGTGTCACAAGGACCACCCCGGGCTCGACTGTAAGGGGAACAAAGTAGAGTGCAACTTCTGCGGAGTACTTGGACACCGAGCATATGAGTGCTACGGGAATCCAGAGAGTAGAATTTCAGACCCAGTTTCAAGGTTAAGGCCAAGGCTGATCAGGGATCTGGATCAGACGGTCAGAGGAGGGGGCAACCAGCTGCAGACAAGAACCCAAGGGTGACCCAGAAGACGGGCCCACTCTACACATGGTGGATCGGGACGATGAGCCTGAGCCCTCATCGAGGCCAGGTACCACTATAACTATTTAGTAATAAAACTACCTGCTTACCGCATTATCATGCATGTTTGGTGAAATATATGAGTTAAGTAAAATAAGATGAGATTAGAACCTAAGTAAGACATAACCTACTACCACTCTAGGAAAATTCAACATCTGCTACCCTATACCATCTACATCTAACCCGGAGCACACCGACATCGAAACCACACACTTTCCAACCGAACGATGTCAGGTTATCCGCCCAGGTATGATTTTATTAAGGGGATACCTGACACCCGAAGCACAAATAGCCATCATCAGGAGATGCAATCAACTAGGAAGGGGACCGGGAGGTTTTTACACACCGGAGTACCCAGGGGGAGCAAGGATGATGAAATTAAAGATGATGAGCTTGGGCAAGGATTGGAATCCGTATGCCAAGAACTACCAAACCGTAAGGGAGCAAGATGGAGTCTCACCACCGGGAATACCCGAAGAGTTCCATCCAGTTATTACACAAGTCGTGGAAATCGCTCAGCAGTTGGAAGCTGAACCGATTCCAGACATCCAGCCAGACATTTGCATTGTAAACTTCTACGAAAAAGATGGGAAACTGGGACTACACCAGGATAAGGACGAGACAACGGAGTCTCTCGAAAGGGGATACCCGTAGTGTCTTGGTCCATTGGAGATGATGCGGAGTTTTTATACGGCGAGCAGAAGCGTGCGGACCGTGCAGATAAGATAATACTTAAGTCAGGCGATGTACTAATTTGGGAGGAGAATCAAGGATGTTATACCATGGGATTAAGAAAATCAAGCTGAATACAGCACCGTCAGCAGTAATCAATGCGACGCACATGAGACCAGGAAGATTGAACCTAACCTTTAGACAATATTAGCCATGTAATGTTAGAATGAGATGAGAAATGAGATGTAAGATTGAAGCACATGTTGTAAACAGGATGGTCATGAATAAAATAACAGTGTTGTTCATATAATTGTTACGACTCTTGTTATACCATCAATACTCATGGAGCTTGTGAACACAATTAGGTTATGGACTCGGTACGGAAGGTGCACTAAGCATACTCACAGAGGCACAGGCCGACGTTAGCGGTACTATCCTCACCGGCACCTTTCCGATCAATGGATTGAGGCATCAGTTCTCTTCGACTCAGGGGCCTCGCATACCTTTGTCTCTGCATCATTCGCGAGCAGGTTGGGGCTAGACGCTGATGAGCTACCCGACTTCACGGTTACGCTCCCGTCTAAGGAGAAGGTTCGTTGCACTCGTTACTACCGAGGAGCCACCATCAGAATTAAGGGGGAAGACTTCCCAGTCAGTTTTATTGAGTTCAGAGAGTTGGGATTTGATGTTATCTTCGGGATGAACTGGTTGGAGCGGCACAAGGGTCGTATCCTCTGCGCCGAGCATAGGCTGCTTCTCAGGAGTCCGTCTGGGGTAACCATATCATACCGCCAGCGGCCTCGAGAGCCTTCGACTAAGATCATCACCGCCATGGCAATGTATAAGGAGTTGAGGAGGAAGGAAGAAGTGTACCTCTGCTATGTCCAGGACATAGAGAGAGACCCCGAGTTCGACCCCGACTTATCGGTAGTGTCGGAGTTCCCCGATCTCTTTCCACGGGAACTGCCCGGCATGCCACCCACTCGGGAGGTAGAGTTCACCATCGAGCTGCTACCTGGTACCGGACCGATAGCCAAGGCACCATATCGCATGGCTCCGGCCGAAATGAATGAGCTAAAAGAACAATGAAAGATTTGTTGGATAAGGGATTCATTAGACCAAGTGTGTCACCATGGGGAGCGCCAGTCCTCTTCGTGAAGAAGAAGGATGGTAGTCTCCGCCTCTGCATCGACTACAGAGAGTTGAATGCAGTGACTGTGACAGTAAGAATAAGTACCCACTACCCCGCATTGACGATCTGTTCGATCAGTTGAAGGGAGCATCTGTGTTTTCCAAGATTGATCTCAGATCGGGGTATCATCAGATAGCCATTAAGGAGGGAGATATTGAGAAGACGGCATTCCGGACACGATACGGCCACTACGAATTTACAGTGATGCCGTTCGGTTTGTCGAACGCACCGGCGAAGTTTATGGATCTGATGAACCGCTTGTTCCGGGACAGCTGGACAAGTCGGTTGTGGTGTTTATTGATGATATTTTGATATACTCGAAGTCTAAGGTTGAACATGAGGAACATTTGAGGAGAGTACTGGAGATACTAAGGGAGAACCAGCTATATGCTAAGTTCTCCAAGTGTGAGTTTTGGCTTGACCAGGTCTCTTTCCTAGGTCATGTCATTTCAGATGCTGGGATCTCGGTAGATCCGCGAAGATTGATGCCGTGCGTACTTGGCCAAGACCGAAGACAGTTACCGACATTCGGAGCTTCCTCGGCTTGGCAGGTTACTACCGGCGGTTTGTTAAGAATTTCAGCAAGGTCGCGAAACCGATGACCAGTCTGATGAAGAAAGATGCACCGTTCGATTGGACGGTTGACTGTGAGAGATCGTTTCAGAGTTTGAAGGACTCACTGACCACTGCACCGGTTCTGACCATTCCAGACGGTACGGAGGGCTTTGAGGTTTATTGTGATGCATCCGGCAGAGGGCTGGGTTGCGTGCTCATGCAACATGGCAAGGTGGTGGCATATGCCTCACGCCAGTTGAAGAAACATGAGGAGAACTACCCCACGCATGATTTAGAGCTGGGAGCTGTAGTCTTCGCCTTGAAGATATGGCGCCATTACTTATACGGGGTTAGTGTGACGATCTATACCGATCACAAGAGTTTGAAATATATATTCACTCAGAAGGAGTTGAATCTCAGACAAAGGAGATGGTTGGAGTTCCTGAAAGACTATGACATTGACCTTCAATACAAAGAGGGAAAGGCCAATGTTGTAGCGGACGCCCTGAGCCGTCGAGCACACTCACTCCATTCGCTAGTTTCTTTCTCCAGCTTGGTTGATGAGGTGCGAGAGGCTCAGAGGGCAGATGAGTACATGAGAGAGGTCAGACAGAAGCTGACAGATGGTACCTTTGAGAGTCAGAAATACGACTTCAGACTTCATGATGATGATCTGATCAGACTAAAGGGCCGGTTATGCATACCACGAGGCAATGCGGATCTGAAAGACCGTATACTTAGAGAATCACACTGTTCTTCAGTTTCCATCCATCCGGGAGCCTCTAAGATGTATAAAGACATGAAGAGGTACTTCTGGTGGTCGGGAATGAAGACAGATGTTACCGAGTTCGTCTTGAGGTGTCTCACATGCCAGAAGGTGAAATTCGAGCACAGACGACCGGGCGGAATGGTACAGTCGATGCCAGTTCCGGAGTGGAAGTTCCATGATATCTCCATGGACTTCGTAGTGGGACTCCCACCTGCTAGGGGAGGTCTCAACATGATATGGGTGGTGGTGGATCGCCTTACCAAAGTAGCCCGATTCATACCGATGAAGGATACTTGGAAGGTGACCAGATTGCTGAGTTATTTGAGAGAAGAAATTATGAGACATCACGGGATACCAAAGACCATAGTGTCAGATAGAGATACCAGATTCTTTCGATGGGTACTGGCGAGCTACTAGAGAAGCGTTGGGTACGGAGCTGAAGCTGAGTACCGCGTTCCATCCTCAGACAGATGGTCAGACTGAGCGAACTATTCAGACACTCGAGGACATGCTGAGAGCATGTGCCTTAGACTTCCAGGGCAGTTGGATTGACAAATTGCATCTGATCGAGTTTTCATACAACAACAGCTATCACGCTTCGATCAAGATGGCACCTTTTCAAGCGTTGTACGGTAGACCATGTCGTACACCGCTCTGCTGGGATGAGTCGAGTGAGACGGTCATTATAGGGCCAGAATATTTAGAGCAAGTTAAGGCTGAAGTTCAGCAAATCAGGGAGAACATGAAAGCTGCTCAGGATAGGCAGAAGTCGTATGCTGATGTTCGACGACGAGACCTAGAGTTCGCAGTGGGCGACCAGGTATTTCTGCGAGTATCACCGATGAAGGGTGTGTTTAGATTCGGGCAGAAGGGCAAACTGAGCCCTAAGTTGTTGGTCCTTATGAGATTACGGAGCGGGTGGGCCCGGTTGCTTACAGGTTGAATTTACCTGCTGACCTGGGTAAAGTGCATGATGTCTTTCATGTTTCACAGCTAAAGAAGTACATGCACCACCCCTCCCATGTGTTAGAACCTGAGAGGTTGACTTTAGAACCGAATATGAGATCCGTGGAGACTCCTCAGAGAATCTTGGACAGAAGACTAGGGACACTCGCCACAAGTCAGTGCGACTGGTGAAGGTTCTCTGGTCTAACCAGGATGTCGAAGAGGCCACGTGGGAATTAGAGGATAAGATGAGGGCGAAGTACCCTTCTTTATTTACTGACTAGATCGTCTGTATAGGGTACGGGGCGTACCCCTTTTAAGGGGGGTAGAGCTTCCTCGCTTTTGAGTTAGGAAACGACCATGTTTGTCGTTTGCTTGGTTGTTTAAGATGTGAATTCGTGTAAGTGGCTACACTTTGGTGTTAAGTTTGAGTTATGTATGATACTTATGTATTGTATTTGTGATTGACCTTTGAGTCTTGAGATGTGTGAATGTGAATATAAGATGTGGTGTTAAGATTAAGAGAATTGAGTACCGTGAATGGTTAAGCATATAAGTGAACTTTGGGGACAAAGTTCTTTTAAGGGGGGTAGATTGAAATACCCCAAACTTAGATATGGTGTTTAAGTGATTAATTAAGGTATAAGAAGGCTAAAGAATGCCTTAGGAATATTTAGAAACCATTTTAAACAAAGGAAATATAAGGAAACACCGAAAGTGCGGTTTAAGCAAAAACGTGCTTTAAGCTTGGAGAGACTTGGGAGAGTACCCAAATATTGTTCTAAGACCTTAGTAATATCCTAATGGTCATTTTAAAACAATTACCAAAGAAAACCAAGCTTGAAAACAAGTTTAAACACAAAATGTGCTTTAAGGAGTCTTAAAGCACATTTTGAAAAATTGTCTTGTAAATGAGTTTTGAATGGCTAAATGTCCATCATTACTCTTAAATATATATGTGTACTATATAGTATCACATTTGGGAGGCTATATTAGTGGGAAATCAAAAATTTCACAACAATGTGCCTTGTGTTGAATAGTGATTTTAATTAAGCTAGTTTGTAACATAAGTAATATAGTGAGTTAATTGACAAACAAGGACTAAAGTAACCTTGGTTACTTAAGGGTGGCCGGTTTTTATAAGGAGGGGAGATGAGTCACAACACAAGATTGAAATATTGATAAATAAGGGAGGGGATGTACTAGTCACTATTTGCTTTTAGGAACAAATATCTCACATTAGTCTTCTCTCTCTCCTAACTTCTTCATTCTCCCTTGGTTCCCACGATTTCTTACTCTCTCTCCCTTCTCCATTAACGTGAGCTTCTTCCCCATGCTAGCTCCATCTTCTCTTGCACACCACTTACTCATTTTAGCTCCAAATCCAAAACAAAGCATAGATTCTTCTTAGTTAGCTCAAGCTCCATCTTTCTATCTTTTCAAAAATCCAAGAGCTTCACTTTGGTGCCAAGTCAAACCACCATTAGAGGAGGAAATTCAAGCTTGGAGACTCCATTGGCATCTCCATTCTCTTAAGGTAAAGAAAGTGCAAGAAAATCTAGGTTTCCATCACCTTTCTTCTTGAAAAAATATATACTCATGAGGCTTCATTTTGATGCCTTGTCATAGCTTGTTTCTACTCTTCAAAGGAGAGAGGAGGTCCTTCTAGCTTCAAACCCAAGCTTGCCTTGAGGAACTAAGGTAAAACAATCAATCTAAAACCTTAAAACACATTTTTAACCTAGGTTTTATTCCTTGAGGTTAATAAGTTGTTGAGTGCTCATTAGAATCATTGGACATTGTTTAGAGTATTGGCAAGGAGATTTATATTGGTGACCGAAATTGAAGAGGGAAAAACTAAGGAGGAAAGTTTGTGAAGCTTGAGAAAGAACAAGGTAAATTACTTACCTTAAGGTGTTTGTTGTTTAAGGGAATGGGATTTAGATATATGATAAGTTTAGTGTAGAGTTTACCTTGGGGAGGAGTTGTAAACCTAAGAGAAAGAATACTATTACATTGAGAACTAGTGACTAAAGAGCAAATGAGAAAAAGACTTAGTTAAACAATGAGGTGATGAATTACAAGAAGCATTTTATTTCAATGGGAGCCTTGTTGTGTGTATTCGCAGGTTGAAGGCAAATATATGTGGAAATTCAGTGATTAAGATTATTGTCATTTAAGGGCCTAAGTGCCAAGCACTTTAAGTTTAAGCACTATATTGTGATGTGGTGTAGTTTTGGTGTAGATTGTGTGTTAAGATGTTGCAATGAGGATATGAGTGATCTTGGTTGTTTGATGGTGAGAAAACCAATGTTGGGGTGTAACAATATACTAGAGAACCCATGGCAAAATTTAATGAAGAACCTAAGAGTTAAGATGTTTAAGGAGATTTCATGACTAAGGGAGTTCTAGGGTTTGTCTTAATGAAAAGGGTGAGCTTAAGGTGTTTTAATGAGTTATAATGATTTAGGCAACACCATGAAGGGTTAGAATCAAAAGAATGTACTTGAGGTATTTAGGACTTAGGCAAAAGATGGTGAACAATTAGGAAGGAAATAATGTGTTGAGGGAATGGAAGCTTAAGCTCGTGAGGAAAGTAAATGAAGAAAGAGTTCTAGATGATGAAAGATGCTTGGGAGATGATGTGATGGTGATGAGAAAACATTTGGCATAGAGATTACAATAGGTGTGAACCACCACCTAGAAACCTAGTGAAAAACATTATAAGAAGTTGGCATTATTACAATGAAAATGCATAATGATCAAGGTGGATATTGGTGAGTGATTTAATGGTTTTAGAGGAATGTTTAAGTGTATTTGAGGGACCTAAATGAGGTTGGAACATAATAGTATACATGGGAAGAGTTTGGAGTTGAAAGAACATATAATAGAAGAATCTGTAGTGGACCGACCCAGGGTCCGACCCAGTTCTGGGTCGGTCGGACCTTGCTAACCCAGCAGAAATGTTTCGGCAATAGACCGACCCATAAGGATGGGTCGGTCGGTGGGTCGGTCGGGCAAGATTTAACGAAGGAAAATGTTTCGGTAGAGGACCGACCCAGAGGGTTTTGGGTCGGTCGGTTTAGCTTTGGGTCGGTCGGAGAATTTTCGAAAGGTGGGAAGTTTCGGTAATGGACCGACCCATAAAGAATGGGTCGGTCGTGGGTCGGTCTAGGGTTGTTGTCTGAACCAGAAAGTTACTGGAACGGACCGACCCATAGGTTGGGTCGGTCGGTGGGTCGGTCGACCCTTAACACTTAGAAAAAAAAAAAGAAAAAAAGAATTTCAAATTCTAAGAAGGTAATGGATAATGAGGTATGCCCTTGGAAGGGTAGTAATGAATGGGACCCTAAGAACTTAAGGAGTTAAGTTAAGATTAAGCATAAGTTTTGATGATAAAAGTAAAGTTTGTAAGACTAAGTGATAAAGACTTGAGAGGTTATTGAATGGAAGTCCTTAGAGACTAAGTGAGTTAAGTAAGGTGCAAATAACTAATAACCTAAAAATGAATGAATGTTTTAGGTTTGTGAATTGGGACCCCGAAGAAGGTTAAACAAACAACGATCGACGGTGAACGGTACAATCCTTTTCGTGACCTGCTTGCTAACGAGGTGTCCCTCGGCTTGTGTGCTATCTGTTTATTTGCTATGACTAAAACAAGATAAAGCATGCAACCGGTTATATTGCTCTCGTTGCGATTGTGTTACATTTACACTAACCCGCGAGGCTTGAGATTGTTACTAACCAAGGTTAGTTACTGAGTTAAGGTTGAGAACTAAGTATTGTTGATTGTTGGTTTTACCCGTCAAGGTTTAACTAACACTTGGTAAATAAGGCTTTCACTAACCATAACTTGGGGTGGGAGTGAGGAATCCGGAATGGTACCGGCACATGTGTATTGGGGGAGGTCGGTATCTGAATCAGATCCGACTTCCAAATAAGACTGGTCATTAGACTCGTCGCCTAGGGTCAACAAATTGACCCGACCACCCGGGCTACTGTTCGAGGTGGGAGGCACAATAAGGAAGGCGTGGAGGGATCAAGCCTACATCCCTAATGAGATAAGGAAGGTAGCTTATCGTCGGATAGTGCACTGCTACCGGCTAGGGTTAACCAAGCCCTACAAAGATAAGTAACCAATTAAGGGCTAACCAATCTAATAGTGGAGAGGTTGGCAAGTATAAGATTGACATTAAGATTAAGGTAAGTTAAGGACTGAGATTAAGGAACTGAGGACTGAGGCAGGGGGTTATTAACCACTTGTTAAGGGAACGCTTGAGTCGTTCATTGGTTGTGAATTATATATGTTCATCTGGTGGTTATTGTTATTGCACTTCATATTATGTTTGCGCATGTAATCAATTTCCATGCTATCGACAATTAGTCGTCGTAGCCCCGTTAGCTTGGGGCCATGAGAGGGGTGTACCAGCATTCGTGCTGACCCCCTCGGGGGCTATTTTTACACTTGCAGGTAAGAGGCCCATGAGGACGCACTACGAGAGTAGGAGCGGTTAGACTTAGGTGGGGGGGCTTTTATTTTGAGTTCGGGTTGCGCCTGTGCACCCGACTGTTCATATTTAAATGTTGCAAGTTTGAGATTATGATTGAGACACTAGTACTCGGATGGTCGTGGGATTGTGTATGTTAACGTTTTGAGCTGGATAAATATTTTGGTTAAGTTGTATATATTAAGCCGGTATATTCTAACGATCAGACCGTGGCAAGGTCCAAGTGTTGTATATTTCCGCTGCGACGTTTTCGATTAAGTGTTCAGATTGCGATAACCACGATAGGCTTTGGATGGTGTGTTACACTTAACATATAACCATTGCTAAATTTTAATTGTTCATACAAATTCATTATGTCCGGAATTTATAACGCGTTATTGAGGTAGAGGCAGAAGAGAGGGAGGAGGGGAGAGACACTGCCATCCAATCCCCATCTTCACTCACTCCCTTCACTAGACTTTCCTCCTATTATCACCTCCTTCAAACACTCATTCATCCCAACTCTCCTATCATCTGCATACTTATAAATGTTCCCCCACATACCGTTCAAAACACTCTCCTTACCCTTATGGATTAAATGTTCGGGGTGTTTCAATTACCCCCCTTAAAAGAGACTTCGTCACCGAAGTCTTACTTCCTTAGTTATATTTTCCACTCCTGGAAACTTAGGGATCAAGTCCCAAATTCATTCACGATAACCAAGGATTAAGTCCCATAATTATAATTCTCAGTGCTTCTAAGCACTATGCCACATTAGTGGCTTCACACAAGTTCTCATAGTAGACCAAGATGCTAGCAATGTATATAACATGCTAAAGTGCAAACCAAGGCACACAACATTCATTCATACAGAGCATATAGCATGCCAAAGTGCAAACCACGGCACACAACATTCATTCATACAGAGCGTACATATACGTACATAACATTCTCACACACACAATCTCATATACACAACCAACGTGTGGCTGTAGGAACACACACCGTGCAAAGATTAAGTCCTGAATACGTTTTCTCTAACCAAGGGAACATGTCCCGCAAGTTCCACAGTTCTATTTCACCATTTGTGCTTTATAAGCACCATGCCACATCTATGACTCAATAATACTGCAATGTACCAATAATATTTATGTACTACACTCATAGCAACCAGATGAACAAGTCATTCATTCATGACTACCATGCATTCAAACCAATCCACAAACGGGTAATAACCCAGTACACACACATAACATCCAAAACAACCACACAAACGGGTAATAAAACGCAGCGCGCCTACCCCCTTAAAAATGGATTACGCCCACGTAATCCCTTTTCTATCATCCTTGTACCTCGTTCCAGATGTTTACTTCTCATTGGGCATTCTAGTTCCTGCTATTAGCTCACCTTATGATCCTATCAAATGCCTTGACCATGTTAAAGGGTAGTTTCTGTCTCAATGATTCTTATCGGTTTCCATACCGATCTATGATGGATTTGGGTTTAGCCTCTCTGGGTCTAAGGTATTGACAGCTAAGTCATTTGTTAATCAACCGGAAGATGTGATAAACGGTCCACCAGCTTCTGTTGTGCGACTCTGATTGCCTTAGTGTTTAGTTTTCCCTCTCTATCATTTACGGTGTATAATCTAGCTCCTTTGAATCCTTATAATTTAGGCCTCTTGATTGACACTTGGTATTTTAATTTGTTTACGGTCTCGTCGTGGTGGAACTTGTCTATCCTTTTTATCTCGAGGTCGGAAGTCCATGCTTTTGGTGCGTCTTTAAGCGCCTGAATTATTCTTTCTAGCTGACCTTCAGGCTTATATTCATATATTCTCTGTAGTAACGACTTAGTTCCTAGTATTCTTCAATGTTACGAACGTGTCGTGGTTACAACATCCTGTTTAAGTTATGTTTCCGATCATTATATGTAGTTTGCTAGTTTACTCACCTAGCATTATCATTTGTTTTGGTACTTTACTGTGTACAGTGAGATTAGACCATTCTTCCCCTTCAAGTAACCCTTGTTTTTCAGTCAACCTATGCCCTTGACATTGCCGGTTGACTTCAATCAGTTTCAGTCTCGAGGTTACCGAATTGTACATGTTTCATGCTTTTGGGATTGTAATACCATTAAACATAGAGTGTTTAGTTTCCTTACCGTCACCATTATCTTATGATAGTATCAAGCAGCAGCTTGTCGATTAGCATGCTTAGTCGCAAGGTCTAGTGTCTTGCATTTGGTTCCTGTAGTACAAGTTTCATGTATTATCTATTTGGTTACTAGTAACATCACACCATTCTTCCTACAATTTCAAGTCCTCACATCTTTGTATGTGTTTACTTTCTAGGTTTCGAACCATGTATCCATGTATTTACACGCTCGTATCATCTAGCATCAACCTCGCTTCCTTGGGAATTTCTAATCCAGCTTGTAAAAATTTCCCACTTATTGTAGTTTATGTGACCATTGAAGGGGGTTTCGAGACTCATCCAACACTGACGTGATCAGCGTAGGTGTTGGACTTCCTCTGCACCCCAATTTGTGCTCAGTGCCACTTGACCTGGCCAGGGTCAAGTTCAACCTTTACTCCGATTTAAAACAAATAGTTAGTTTAACCAATTTTAATTCTTATCCCACTCATTTCTAGTCATCTGGTTCATGGACTAGTAACAAGATTTAAGTCTTGAGATTAATTTTTAGATACTCCAACTGTATATACCTCTAGGTGTGTACGTATGTATATATTCGTTCACTTACTTATGTATGTAGTCTCATAACTTCTAGCATTAGCCAATTTGGACATACAGTTATATACCTTCAAGTTCTCACATTATTACTCGCTTCCTCCACACTTACAAATTAATACTGAATCTACCAAGTGATTCATTACCCATCTTAGCCCATCAGTTAATCTCCCCATTACGACCTTTAACTTTGTTCAAAACTTTCAATTTCGATACCCAGTTATTCATAATATTTGGTTCCCCCTCGATATTTCCCTCCTCATAATATTTGTCTGATTTTTCTTATTGGCCCATTTAGGCTCACTTCTATCTGACTTACACTTTATTCCGTTTTCCATATAATTATTGGAACTAGAGTTTTAATTTCATGTTCTCACTGTATTTGTTAGTGAGACTCCATATCATTTCCTCCATATTCATAGTTTATGATGAACACAAGATCCAAAGGGTTTATCTTCTTATAAAATTAATTCCACAATTACCCGTAGCATTGCTTGCGGGTGTGTTTTAACAGTTCCTCTTTCGGAATTTGTTCCTCCTTGATTGAAACTTAATTCTCTATTGTACCCAACTCATCTTTATTTGGTATACTCGATAGAGGTTTGAACATAGTGGCGAATTCACTGCCATTTTCTTATCTGTTTGATTGTGTTTCGGTGGGTAACCATATGCCAAATGGTGATGGTGGTTAGATGAGGGTATACGTTGCATGCTAACATAGCGGCTAGATATTGTACATACTTCCAGCCTTTTGGTTCATAATTTCTTATCGTAAGGCTTGTTGCCCATTTTATTGGTGTTATATTATGTTGTTGTAGAGTAGAAGTATGGTAAGCAGCATTTGTCCCTAGTGGGACGATTGTGAGGTCCCAGGAATGAGACATCTCGAACGAGAGAAGAGAATGAAAGAGGCATTAGTATGTATGTTCCTCGTTTGCCGGTGGTAGAAGCAGAAGAGGATGACCAGTTGTGGTCACCAGTTTCAGCTGTCTGAGATTGAGAGACTTCGAAGAATAATCGGATAAAAGGAGAAGAAGGAGGTGGTATTGTTTTTCTCAGGTAATACAGAGAATGAAGAGAAACATGAGAAGGAAAAAGGAGGATTTATTGAATTCCGAGATTTTTTTTGTATATAGTATTGTGTCATGCTTCATTAAGCATTATAGGTTGTACCAATTTTATGGTGTAATTTGTCTCGAGCTATATTCTCTTATTTCGTTGTCTTACGAGAGGTTTTCTTAAATTACCCTCTCAAGTGTTCGAATTGCAGAATTTATCTCAATCCCATCCTTGGCTTAATGAATTGCTTATTTTAGCTTTATTTATTTCATATATTTTAGGGTATTTCGGTCCTTTTGCTTGTGAGGTTGATCCTATCGACTGCTAAGCATGTCGACCCAAGTTGTCGCTAAAATTGGTCCCTCTATGGGTATTATCCTTTTGGCAACGTCTATTGTATAGTATAGTCTTCCTTCTCGGGTTGATTGTATAACATTAAGTGGATGCCAGATCGGGTTTCCCCGAGTAAGAGGAGGCTTTTTACCTCTCTGGCGTTCTTTCTCTGAGTTTAGGAGACAATTAAGGAGGTGAAGGTTGGGTGTAGGTGTTTGTTAGGTATCCAGTATTACTGGGGAAGAACCCTAACTAACGCGCCCACGTACTACCCCAACCCTTAACTCACTGTCAGAACTCCTAATTTGAGGTTTTCCTATACTCGGTACTTCCCTGTTCCAGTCATCAGAGCGTAACTACGCTCTGATACCACTTCTATAACACCCCCGAATAAACATCCAACAGTACTAACATCGCTCCTCGCCATATTACAAGTTAACTATGCAGCGGAATAAACTTCACCCGGGTGTCACAGACGTCAACCACCCACGTGGTGACACGACCACTCCTCCAACACCAAGTTACGGTCTGTAGGACTGGAAACAGCCCTTTAACAAAACTCATATACAACTCAAAATACAATTTCCAAATATCAAGTGTCTACAATAAAAATACCAAATCATAATCTGAGGATTACATCTCGGGTTTAATAACAACCCATACACTAGACATACTACACAATCAAAAGTTATGCCCTGACGGACTACCCCCATGGTAGTCATCCCTCCTACGCTCCGTTATCGTCTGGCACAATACCTGAAAAAATTGGGTGTAAAGGACTCAGCATACGCTGAGTATGAACGTGTGTAGCCCGTATGTTGCCGGGCCACACGACTACTTGGTCGAATATTATTAAGTCAATTTACATGCTATGAATAAGCAGTAACACACAACATGTAATAACAACACATCAAATCAAAACACACTGAGCACAGAGACAGCCACAAGCACATCAACACAAAACCAATAGAGTGTGCCATAGAATATAAGTGATGACGATCCACATAGCGGACCATCCAAGCGTTGGTGTTTTCATTCTTCTCCTTGTTTCCCATAGTGTTTATTTCTTTTGTCTTCCCTTGCACCAGGTCTGGGAATATAGTTTAGATCCCGTGACCATACCTGTAGGTGCCAATCTTTCCTTGGTTCTTTAATGGTTATTTGAAAGTTCTCTTTATCACCACAATTTGGAACACGTCTTGGCATAGCCAATCCTCCTTCCCGGATAGCTTTCTCTCTGTAACACCCCATCCAAAGCCATTCGTGGTTATCGCAAAACTGAACACTTAATCGAATTCGTCGCAGCGGAAATAATAAACACCTGGACCTCGCCACGGTCTGATCGTTAGAATATACCGGCCTTAACATTTACAATACTTATCCAAAATACTTATCCGACTCAAAACATCACCATCCACAATACCACAACCAACCGAGTACTAGTAACTAAATCATATACACACCTTACATCAGTTATAAATATAAACAGTCGGGTGCACAGGCGCAACCCGAACTCAAAATAAACTTCCCACCCTAAGTCTAACCGCTCCTACTCTCGTAGTGCGTCCTCATGGGTCTTTACCTGCAAGTGTAAAAATAGCCCCCGAGGGGGTCAGCACGAATGCTGGTACACCCTCTCATGGCCCCCAAGCTAACGGGGCTACGACGAACTTGTCGATAGCATGGAAATTGATTACATACAAAGCATAATATGAAGTGCAATAACAATAACCACAGATGAACATATATAGTTCACAAACAATGAACGACTCAAGCGTTCCCTTATCAATTGGGTTAGTAACCCCCTCCTTAGTCCTCATTTCCTTAATCTCAGTTCCTTACCTTAATCTCAATCTTAATCTCACTTAATCTCAGTTTATAAAACCGTTCCTGGAAGGGATTGGTTGTAGCTTAATTCGAACCTGGGATTTAGGTGATCCCACCGCACCATCTTAATGCCACCTACTCTGGACGGGAGTCCAGCGTAGCTGAGCCGGCAACCGGCCCTAGGCTACAAGTCCGAAGACAAGTCCTTAAGCGGAGGGCGGATCTGATTCAGATACCGTCCCCCTTTTTCCTTAGCATGCATGACCGGAGATCGGTCCGGGTTTCCTCACTCAAGTTCCAGTTAGTAGACATCTTAATCACCATGTGCTAGCTAAGCCCTAACGGGCATTAACCAACGACCACCAAACTTAACTCTTATTCTTAACTCAGTAAGTACTAAACTTGGTTAGTAACCATCTCAAGTCTCGCGGGTTAGTGTAAAGATAACACAACACAACGAGAATAAATATAACCGGTTGCATGCTTTATCTTGTTTTAGTCATAGCAATTAAACAGATAGCACACAAGCCGAGGGACACCTCGTTAGCAAGCAGGTCACAAGAAGGATTGTACCGTTCACCGTCGATCGTTGTTTGTTTAACCTTCTTCGGGGTCCCAATTCACAAACCTAAAACATTCATTCATTTTTAGGTCATTAGTTATTTGCACCTTACTTAACTCACTTAGTCCCTAGGGATCCCATTCAATAACCTCTCAAGTCTTTGCCACTTAGCTTACAACTTAACTTTAAACATTAAAACTTATACTTAATCTTAACTTAATTCCTTAAGTTCTTAGGGTCCTAATCATTACCACCCTACCAAAGGTATACCTATTACCTATTACCATTCTTAGAATTCAAAATTTCTTTTTTTTAAGTGTTAAGGGTCGACCGAACCCACCGACCGACCAACCCCTGGGTCGGTCCATTACAGAAACTTTTCCGTCTTTTGAAACCCCATCCGACCGACCCAGAGCTAGACCGACCGACCCAAACCCTCTGGGTCGGTCCATTACAGAACCCATTTTCCTACGTAAATCTTTGCCCGACCGACCCAAAGCTAAGCCGACCGACCCAACCCTCTGGGTCGGTCCAGTCCAGAGACATTCCGGCTGGCTCAACATGGCCCGACCGACCCCAAACTGGGTCGGACCCTGGGTCGGTCCACTACAGACTTTCTCTTAAATTGCTCCTTCAATTCCAAACTCTTCCACAAGTGTCCTAATAGGTCCAACACCATCTTGGCACTTTAACCCACCTTATAACCCACCAAACTCATTAAAACAACTTCCAAAGATCTTCTAAACATTTACTCAATTCTTACAAAGCTCCCAACACTTAGCACTCATTTCTTACATTTCTCACATGCATTCCACCAAGAATTTCAATTAACCAAATGCTCCCTCCTTAAGAACTTGACCACACCATGTACACCACTTCCCAGCCTTATTGCATTTACCAAACCTTCCTTAGATTCTATACTCTAGTTCTCACCTAAACCATTTCAAAGTTTCACCTCACTTACATCTAACTTACCCAAGTTTCCTAGCTTCTTTTATCAACATTTACCTAAGTCCTAAATACCCAAGTACACTCTTTTGTTTCCTAAATCCTTCATAGTGATGCCTAAGTCATTACAAGTCATTAAACACCCTAATCTCACCCTCTTTCATCAAGACAACCTCTAGAACTTCCTAGTACTTCCTTAGTCATGAAATCTCCTTAGAATATCTTAAACACTTAGTTCTCCTCTAAATTTGCCATGGGTTCTCTAGTATATAGTTACATCCAAACACTTGGTTTTTCTCCATCAAACAACCAATATCACTCAATTTCTCATCACAACACCTTAACACACAATTTACACCAAAACCACACCACATCATCATATAGTGCTTAAACTTAAAATGCTTGGCACTTAGGCCCTTAAATGACAATAATCTTAACCACTGAATTTCCACATATATTGCCTTCAACCTGCGAATACACACAACAAGGCTCCCATTGAAATAAAATGCTTCTTGTAATTCACCTTGATGTTCTTAAACTATCTCTTTTCTCATTTGCTCCTTAGTCACAAGTTCACAAATATGTCATTGTTTCTCCTAGGTTTTATATAACCCTTTCTAATGTAAACTCTACACTAAACTCATCACATATCTAAATCCCATTCCCTTAAACAATAAAACACCTTAAGGTAAGTAATTTACCTTGTTCTTTTACAAGCTTTAAAAGCTTTCTTCCTTAGGTTTTTCTTTGTTCAATCTCGGTCACCAATGTATATCTCCTTGCCAATGTTCTAACCAATATCCAATGACTCCAATGAGTACTAGATAAACATTAACCCTAAGGAACAAACCCTAGGTTAAAAATATGCTTTAAGGTATTAAGGTGATTGTTTTACCTTGGTTTCTCAAGACAAGCTTGGATATGAAGCAAGAAGGACCTCCTCAATCCTTTGAAGAGTAGAAAACAAGCTAGAACAAGGCATAAACATGGAGTCCCATGAGTGTAAATTTTCGGACAAGGAAGAAAATGATGGAAACCTAGATTTTCTTACACTTTCTTTACCTTAGAGAATGGAGAAGCCAATGGAGTCTCCAAACTTGAATTTCCTCCTCTAATGGTGGTTTGACTTGGCACCAAAATGAAGCTCTTGAAGTTTTGAAAAGATAGAAAGAGAGAGCTTGAGCTAACTAAGAAGAATATGTAATTTGTTTTGGTTTTGGAGCTAAAATGAGTGATTGTGTGCAAAGCTAGATGGAGCTAGCATGGGGTTGTCTTCACGTTAATGGAGAAGGGAGAGAGAGCAAGAAATCGTGGGAAACAAAGGAGAATGAAGAAGTGAGGAGAGAGAATCACTAAAGTGTGATATTTATGTAAAAGGTGAATAGTACTTTTGCTTTACAAATCTTTTTGCTTAATGAGTCATGAAGGTGGTGACTCACCTTACAAGAAACCGGCCCCATTAGTAACAAGGGGTACTTAAGTCTTTGTTGACCAAATATCTCACTTATATTGACTTATGTTATAAACTAGCTTAAATAATTTACTATTCACAAAACAAGGCACATTGTTGTGAAATTTTTGATTTCCCATTGATATAGACTTCCAATGTGATACTATATAGTACACATGTTAATTAAAGAGTAATGATGGACATTTAGCCATTCAAAACTCATTTACAAGACAATTTTTCAAAAACGTGCTTTAAGACTCCTTAAAGCACATTTTGTGTTTTAACTTGTTTTCAAGCTTGGTTTTCTTTGGTAATTGATTTAAAATGACCATTAGGATATTACTAAGGTCTTAGAACAATATTTGGGTACTCTCCCAGTCTCTCCAAGCTTAGAGCACGTTTTGCTTAAACTGCTCTTTTGGTGTTTCCTATATTTTCTTTGATTAGAAATGTTTCTTAATGTTTCTAAGGCATTATTTAGCCTCCTTATATCTTAGTTTATCATTTAAACACCATATCTAAGTTTGGGGTATTTCAATCTACCCCCTTAAAAGAACTTTGTCCTCAAAGTTCACATATGTGCTTAATCATTCACGGTACTCAATTCTCTTAATCTTAACACCACATCTTATATTCACATTCACACATCTCAAGACTCAAAGGTCAATCTCAAATACAATACATAAGTATTATACATAACTCAAACTTACACCGAAGTGTAGCAACTTACACAAATTCACATCTTAACAACCAAACAAACGACAAACATGATCGTTTCCTAACTCAAAAGCGAGGAAGCTCTACCCCCTTAAAAAGGGGTACGCCCCGTACCCTATACAGACGATCTAGTCAGTAAACAAAGAAGGGTACTTCGCCCTCATCTTATCCTCTAATTCCCACGTGGCCTCTTCGACATCCTGGTTAGACCAGAGAACCTTCACCAGTCGCACTGACTTGTGGCGAGTGTCCCTAGTCTTACTGTCCAAGATTCTCTGAGGAGTCTCCACGGATCTCATATTTGGTTCTAAAGTCAACCTCTCAGGTTCTAACACATGGGAGGGGTGGTGCATGTATTTCTTTAGCTGTGAAACATGAAAAACATCATGCACTTTACCCAGCTCAGCAGGTAAATTCAACCTGTAAGCAACCGGGCCCACCCGCTCCGTAATCTCATAAGGACCAACAAATTTCGGGCTTAATTTGCCCTTCTGCCCAAACCTGAATACACCCTTCATCGGTGAAACTCGCAGAAATACCTGGTCGCCCACTGCGAACTCCAGGTCCCGTCGTCGAACATCAGCATACGACTTCTGCCTATCTTGAGCAGCTTTCATGTTCTCCCTGATTTGCTGAACTTCAGCCTTAACTTGTTCTAAGTACTCTGGTCCTATAATGACCGTCTCACTCGACTCATCCCAGCAGAGCGGTGTACGACATGGTCTACCGTACAACGCTTGAAAAGGTGCCATCTTGATCGAAGCGTGATAGCTGTTGTTGTATGAAAACTCGATCAGATGCAATCTGTCAATCCAACTGCCCTGGAAGTCTAAGGCACATGCTCTCAGCATGTCCTCGAGTGTCTGAATAGTACGCTCAGTCTGACCATCTGTCTGAGGATGGAACGCGGTACTCAGCTTGAGTTCTGTACCCAACGCTTCTCTGGTAGCTCTCCAGTACCTCGAAAGGAATCTGGTATCTCTATCTGACACTATGGTCTTTGGTATCCGTGATGTCTCATGATTTCTTTCTCAAATAACTCAGCTAATTTGGTCACCTTCCAAGTATCCTTCATCGGTATGAATCGGGCTACTTTGGTAAGGCGATCCACCACCACCCATATCATGTTGAGACCTCCCCTAGCAGGTGGAAGCCCAACTACGAAGTCCATGGAGATATCATGGAACTTCCACTCCGGAACTGGCATCGACTGTACCATTCCGCCCGGTCGTCGGTGCTCGAATTTCACCTTCTGGCATGTGAGACACCTCAAGACGAACTCGGTAACATCTGTCTTCATCCCCGACCACCAGAAGTATCTCTTCATGTCTTTATACATTTTAGAGGCTCCCGGATGGATGGAAACTGAAGAACAGTGTGATTCTCTAAGTATACGGTCTTTCAGATCCGTGTTGCCCCGTGGTATGCATAACCGGCCCTTAAGTCTGATCAGATCATCATCATGAAGTCTGAAGTCGTATTTCTGACTCTCAAAGGTACCATCTGTCAGCTTCTGTCTGACCTCTCTCATGTACTCATCTGTCCTCTGAGCCTCTCGCACCTCATCAACCAAGCTGGAGAAAGAAACTAGCGAATGGAGTGAGTGTGCTCGACGGCTCAGGGCATCTGCTACAACATTGGCCTTCCCCCTTTGTATTGGAGGTCAATGTCATAGTCTTTCAGAAACTCTAACCATCTCCTCTGTCGAAGATTTAACTCCTTCTGAGTGAATATGTATTTCAAACTCTTGTGATCGGTGTAGATCGTGACACACTAACCCATATAAGTAGTGGCGCCATATCTTCAAAGCGAAGACTACAGCTCCCAGCTCTAAATCATGTGTGGGGTAGTTCTCCTCATGTTTCTTCAACTGGCGTGAGGCATATGCCACCACCTTGCCATGTTGCATGAGCACGCAACCCAGCCCTCTGCCGGATGCATCACAATAAACCTCAAAGCCCTCTGTACCGTCTGGAATGGTCAGAACCGGTGCAGTGGTCAGTGAGTCCTTCAAGCGCTGAAATGATCTCTCACAGTCAACTGTCCACAAGAACGGTGCATCCTTCTTCATCAGACTGGTCATCGGTTTCGCGACCTTGCTGAAATCTCTAACAAACCTCCTGTAGTAACCTGCCAGACCGAGAAAGCTCCGGATGTCGGTAACAGTCTTCGGCCTTGGCCAAGTACGTACGGCATCAATCTTTGCTGGATCCACTGCGATCCCAGCATCTGAGATGACATGACCTAGGAAAGAGACCTGGTCAAGCCAAAACTCACACTTGGAGAACTTAGCATATAGCTGGTTCTCCCTCAATATTTCCAATACCCTCCTCAGATGTTCCTCATGTTCAACCTTAGACTTCGAGTATATCAAAATGTCATCAATAAAAACCACAACCGACTTGTCCAGCTGCTCCCGGAACAAGCGGTTCATCAGATCCATAAACTTCGCCGGTGCGTTCGACAAACCGAACGGCATCACTGTAAACTCATAGTGGCCGTATCGTGTCCGGAATGCCGTCTTCTCAATGTCTCCCTCCTTAATGGCTATCTGATGATACCCCGATCTGAGATCAATCTTGGAAAACACAGATGCTCCCTTCAACTGATCGAACAGATCGTCAATGCGGGGTAGTGGGTACTTATTCTTCACTGTCACTGCATTCAGCTCTCTGTAGTCGATGCAGAGGCGGCGGAGACCATCCTTCTTCTTCACGAAGAGGACTGGCGCTCCCCATGGTGACACACTTGGTCTAATGAATCCCTTATCCAACAAATCTTTCAATTGTTCTTTTAACTCAGTCATTTCTGCCGGAGCCATACGGTATGGTGCCTTGGCTATCGGTCCGGTACCAGGTAGCAGCTCGATGGTGAACTCTACCTCCCGAGTGGGTGGCATGCCGGGCAGTTCCCGTGGAAATAAGTCGGGGAACTCCGACACTACCGGTAAGTCGGGGTCGAACTCAGGGTCTCTCTCTATGTCCTGTACATAGCAGAGGTATACTTCTTCCTTTCTCCTTAATTCTTTATACATTGCCATGGCGGTGATGATCTTAGTCGAAGGCTCTCTGGGCCTCTGGCGGTATGATATTGTTACCCCAGACGGACTCCTGAGCAGCAATCTATGCTCGGCGCAGAGGATACGTCCCTTGTGCCGCTCCAACCAGTTCATCCCGAAATAACATCAAATCCTAGCTTACTGAACTCAATGAAACTGACTGGAAAGTCTTCTCCCTTAATTCTGACAGTGGCTCCTCGGTAGTAACGAGTGCAACGAACCTTCTCCTTAGACGGGAGCGTAACCGTGAAGTCGGGTAGCTCATCAGCGTCTAGCCCCAACCTGCTCGCGAATGATGCCGAGACAAAGGTATGCGAGGCCCCTGAGTCGAAGAGAACTGATGCCTCAATCCCATTAATCGGAAAGGTGCCGGTGAGGATAGTACCGCTGGCGTCGGCCTGTGCCTCTGTAAGTATGCTTAGTGCACCTTCCGTACCGAGTCCATAACCTAATTGTGTTCACAAGCTTCATGAGTATTGATGGTATAACAAGAGTCGTAACAATTTATATGAACAACACTGTTATTTTATTCATGACCATCCTGTTTACAACATGTGCTTCAATCTTACATCTCATTCCTCATCTCATTCTAACATTACATGGCTAATATTGTCTAAAGGTTAGGTTTAATCTTCCTGGTCTCATATGCGTCGCATTGATTACTGCTGACGGTGCTGTATTCAGCTTGATTCTCTTAATCCCATGGTATAACATCCTTGATTCTCCTCCCAAAATTAATACATCACCTGACTTAAGTACCAACTTATCTGCACGGTCCGCACGCTTCTGCTCGCCGTATAAAAACTTGCATCATCCCCAATGGACCAAGACACTACGGGTATCCCTCTTTCGAGAGACTCCGTTGTCTCGTCCTTATCCTGGTGTAGTCCCAGTTTCCCATCCTTCGTCGTAGAAGTTTACAATGCAAATGTCTGCCTGGATGTCTGGAATCGGTTCAGCTTCCAACTGCTGAGCGATTTCCACGACTTGTGTAATAACTGGATGGAACTCTTCGGGTATTCCGGTGGTGAGACTCCATCTTGCACTCATGGTTTGGTAATTCTTGGCATACGGATTCCAATCCTTGCCCAAGCTCATCATCTTTAATTTCATCCTTGCTCCCCCTGGGTACTCCGTGTGTAAAAACCTCCCGTCCCATTCCTAGTTGATTGCATCTTCTGATGATGGCTATTTGTGCTTCGGGTGTCAGGTATCCCCTTAATAAAATCATACCTGGGCGGATAACCTGACATTGTTCGGTTGGAAAGTCTATGGTTTCGATGTCGGTGTGCTCCGGGTTAGTGTAGATGGTATTGGGTAGCAGATGTTGAATCTTCCTAAAGTGGTAGTAGGTTATATCTACTTAAGTTCTAATCTCAT
This sequence comes from Limonium bicolor, assembly GCA_023374045.1. NCBI lineage: Eukaryota > Viridiplantae > Streptophyta > Magnoliopsida > Caryophyllales > Plumbaginaceae > Limonium > Limonium bicolor. Next base: position 632 of record JAIOTZ010000164.1, on the reverse strand, counting down.
CTTATTCTTACTTAACTCATTTATTCACCAAACATGCATGATAATGCGGTAAGCAGGTAGTTTTTATTACTAAATGGTTATAGCGGGTACCTGGCCTCGATGAGGGTTCAGGCTCATCGTCCCGGTCCACCATGTGTAAGTGGGTCCCGACTTCTGGGTCACCCGTGGGTTTTGTCCGCCGGCTGCTGCACCTTCCTCTGACCGTCAGATCCAGCTCCCTGATCGGTTTGCCCTTGCCCCTGGTATGGGCCTATAGGCTCTGCTAGCAGGGTTCCGGTAACACTCATATGCCCGGTGTCCATACACTCCACAAAAGTTGCACTCCACCTTATTCCCTTTACAAGCGAGCCGGGGTGGTCCTTGTGACCACCCTACAGATGAAGCGTCGCTGGTAGCACCACGGCTCCCCTCTCAGTCTAGATCCTGATGATTCATAATGTCAATTCTCATATTCAAAGGTTACTAATTTGTTTCTTAACTCATTCAATATCAATTCCTTACCCTTGGCGCCCTTAGAGCGCAGGGGTGTAGCTGCAATAGCATATGTCAAACTTCAATGGCTCTTCCGGAGCCTTCTCTCTTTCCTCCTTCCCTTTGGGTTCTGATTTTTCTGGGCCTGAGGCTGGTACTTT
>JAIOTZ010001567.1:0-31704 GCA_023374045.1 Limonium bicolor | reverse complement strand
TTTTGATTCGGTTAAGTGAGCTAGGAATTACAAGTGGTCAAAGATGGAGTTTTGGTGTGTACTATTGCAAACCGTGAATGGAGAATGAAGAAGAGATAGAAGAGAGCTTGGAGGCGTGTGAAATGAAGAAGGAAGGGAGAAATGAAGATGAGTTTTGCTTTTAGAAGATATTTGTAGTTATTAAAGCAAATAGTAACTTAAGTTATCATCTTTATTTACTTAACAAGTTAACAAGAGTGGTGAGTCACCACACTTAAAAAAACCGGCCCCCTTTATGCTCTTAGGGGTATTTTAGTCTTTATTGATCAATTTAATTACTTATAATAACATATGTTACAAACTAGCTTATTAAAGTTACTATTCAAAAAACAAGGCACATAGAAGTGAAATTTTTGATTTCTCATTGATATAGACTTCCAAATGTGATACTATATAGTACACATGTTAATTAAAGAGTAATGATGGACATTTAGCCATTCAAAACTCATTTACAAGACAATTTTTCAAAAATGTGCTTTAAGACTCCTTAAAGCACATTTTGTGTTTTAACTTGTTTTCAAGCTTGGTTTTCTTTGCTAATTGGTTTAATATGTTCATTAGTATATAAATAAGGTCTTGGTAAGTTCATTAGGTCTTAACCAAGCTTATCCCAAGCTTAGAGCACATTTTGGCCTTTATTGACCTTAAAGCACATTTTGTGTTTTCTATGGTTTAAATTGATTACTAATGTTTCTAAGACTCTTTTTAGTCTTACCACACCTTATTTTAGTGTTTAAACAACATAACTAGGTTTGGGGTATTTCAATCTACCCCCCTTAAAAGAACTTTGTCCCCAAAGTTCATACTTCCACATATCCTAAATATTAGAACACGGGAACACATATCAACAATACTTCCATAACAACATTAATAACATCTTTACATAAAATCGGACACCAGGTCCAAACAACAAAACATCACAACATCATTCAGACTCAGCGGTCTGTAACATAATCAACATAACAATATGACAACACAACACAGACAATGTATCTAAGTACATGTCATACACACATAACCGAAACGGCTCTACCCCCCTTAAATAGGGGTACGCCCCGTACCCTATACATACAAACGCTAAGAAGTAAACAATGACGGGTACTTCGCCTTCATCTTATCTTCCAGCTCCCAAGTGGCCTCCTCAACGTCCTGGTTAGACCAGAGAACCTTCACCAGTCTCACAGACTTATGGCGAGTGTCTCGAGTCTTAGTGTCCAGAATCCGTACCGGAGTCTCCATTGATCGCATGGTCGGCTCTAAAGTTAGCCTTTCAGGCTGAAGCATAGAGACGGATGAGACATATATTTCTTCAACTGGGACACATGAAATACATCATGTACCTTGCCCAGCGGGTAGATCAAGTCTGTAAGCTACCGGGCCGATCCGCTCCGTCACAACATAAGGCCCCACATATTTTGGGCTCAACTTGCCTTTCTGGCCAAAACAAAATACTCCCTTCATGGGGGATACTCTGAGAAATACCTGATCGCCCACGGCGGACTCCAGGTTACGTCTGCGCACATCGTACGACTTCTGTCTATCCTGAGCTGCCTTCATGTTAGCCCGGATCTGGCGAACTTCTGCCTGAACTTGTTCCAGATACTCTGGTCCTATAATGACCGTCTCACTCGACTCATCCCAGCATAATGGCGTGCGGGCATGGTACCGTATAATGCCTGCACTAGTGGAACGCGAGGCTTTAATGACGGTGGTTTAATCACGGTTTAAACAGACACCGTGATTAATAGGAAGGCCGGAATTTATTAGCGACGATGATTGATTAACCCGTAATCAATAATCGATCGGAGGTTGGCGCGCCTTTTTTAGGAGGGACTTTAGATGACGGTTTTTAGTAAAACCGTAATCTAAAGTCCCGTGTTGACGCGCACTTTACGGTCAACGGACTTTAGATTACGGTTTTACTAAAAACCGTCATCTAAAGTCCCTCCTAAAAAAGGCGCGCCAACCTCGTCAACGACGTCGTTTTGACCTGACGAAAAAAATTTCCCGTATTATTTGATTTATTCGACTCCGCACGTAATCTAAATTACAGTTAACGACGTCGTTTAGCAGTGTATTTTAGATTAATAAAAACTTTATATTAATGTGTTACCTATGTTTGAAACCCAACATATGGCAAATAATTATCGCGCTATTTTTTTAATTTCGTTACAGTTTAGATTACATTTAACGACGTCATTTTACCAGTGTATTTTAGATTAATAAAAACTTTATATTAATGTGTTACCTATGTTTGAAACCCAACATATGCCAAATAATTATCGCGCTTTTTTTTTAAATTTCGTTACACTTTAGATTACGGTTTTTGTGAGAACCGTCATGTAAAGTGTGACTTTAGTTTACGGTTTACATGTAAACCGTAATCTAAAGTCCATTTAAACATTTGCCTACACTCTGCACACTCTACTCACAGTAACTCTTCTTCTCTTTCGCGCTATCTTCCTCACTGAAATTGCCTCCTCTCTCCCGTCACCTTGCTGACGGCCATCGCCGCCGTCGCTCCCACCACCTTTGTCACTCCCATCGCCGCCGGTCACCACCCATCTACCACTGGTCTCACCGTCGACGTCTCTATCGCGTATTGGGTATGCGATCGCGATTGATTGTCGTTTTTTTCTAACTTTGTTCATATACATGCATTTCGATTGCAAGTTCTAACCTCGTTTGTATGGAATCCTGAGAGTGTAATGGCAAATGTTCTAACCTTGTTCATATCTTTGTGCCCAGATTCACAGTTAATTGCGACCTAGTTCGTGGGCTGATTTCTACACTACTTGCCCACTTCGGTGCTTAGTTACGGTAACTTTGCAAACCAATCTGTAAACTGCTGTATTTATTTGTTCTTAGCATTTAGTATTACAATTAATACATAATAGTGTAGTTTTAAAAATGCTAAAACTTAAAACTGCCTCAGGAAAGAAAGTAAGTTCAAGTATATTACCGATTCCTGAAAAATGAATGGTACAGAACTGTAGCATATCCCAGTTTCATGAATGGAACAGAACTGTAACAAGTTGTTTGAGTTTTGGTCTGGATTTAAAAGCTTAATGGAATATTTAAGTAACTGGGTAAGGAGTTAGGAGAAGTATAATCAGTTGAAAGGAAAAAAAACAGACAGGGAAGAAAAGCAAGAACACAACTCAGTTTCTGTTTTGATTTCAGTTTGGATTTCAGCTTCAGTTTCGTATCAGATCAGGTTCTGACTAATTCTGCATCTGTAACAAAGTTGCCTTGGGTTTAGTTGAGTTAGAAACTTTATAACACACCAAATTGACAGGATCGACAGTTTAGAAAGGTTTGAGAATTCAAACACGTGAACAAACAGAGAGGAGTTATACACCAGTCTCTGTCTGTCTGTTTCTTTTCTTTCAGTTTCTATTTCTGTTTGAGTTCTGTGTGAATCTGTTCAGTAGAGGCAACAGAAATATGTTGTCGTTTTTCTGTTTCTGTAAACTAAATACATCAGTGAAGATAAGTTTATGTATGTTACCAGTTCTAGATGGTGCGTGCGAATTTGACTTTGATAAAACTGATTTGGAGACGTTAGAAATATAGGGGAGATGCTGTCGATTTTTTTCCACGGTTTAGCTAGCATTTAACCTTGATTTTTTGATGAATTCTAATGTTGTCGTTTTTCATTTATGCATCAGGACTACGACTTTATTTAGGCTTCCGACCTCAACCGTCTTAGCATCGGCTAATCGTCTACCAGAGGTAAGATTTATATATACATATAATATTTGACAAACTACCAAACATAGTTATCCGCCCAAGATATACCTAATAGAGGTATATCTTCGGCAGTCCCTGTCGGGACTGTCCACGATTGTTAAATCACACACCTAGGGTGTGAATGTGCGTTTAATATGTACTTTATTGATTATTTCAGCAGTATCTCTTTATTGTTCTTCGAATGCATATATTATTGATTAATATCATAATATCATGCATTTGAAGAACTGTAGGGAGATGCTGCCAAAATTTTCAATAAATTACATATTAAAAACACGTTCACCGGTGGGATTTAATACTCATGGATGGATTTAGGTTGATAAGATACAAAAGTGTAAAGACTTTGCCACGGGTGACGGTATGAAATGGCTGCCTTCATATAAATAGCTAGAAGGAGATGGAACGTTCGTGGATTTACAGCGGAAATTTGGATGACAAGTTTTTAGAAGGAGTTGATAAGTTATGCACGGTGTTGGCGAACAATCTGAAACCTACAGACAAGGGATACATATTTTGTCCGTGTATCGACTGCCAAAACAATCTGAGATATCGCGGCGTTGAAACAATTAAGGAACATCTGATCCGCCGCGGTTTTACAAAAGATTTCCAAGACATAATCCGATGGCATGGTCAGAGTGCGTTCGATGTTATTAAGCCTGACGAAGGGGATAATGGTCAGGCAAACACAAAAACAGAACTTGGAGATGATACAGTTGCTGGTGATCCAGAAGACGTTACAGCGAACGTTGTGCCAGATTTCTGGGATGATGACATTGAGACTATGCTTGAAGATGTGGAACGACATTACTCTAACACGCCAGACAAGCATGAAAATTTGTTGGATTCATCCAAAACACCGTTGTACCCCGGGTGTGACCCTACAAAGTTAAGCAAGTTGAGTGTCGTCCTCAAGCTATTCAACTTGAAAGCGAAACATGTCTGGAGCGACGTAAGTTTCACTGACCTCCTGGAACTATTGAAATACGTTCTTCCGGTGGACAACGTTTTACCAACGACTACGTACTCAGCTAAAAAAATGATGTGCCCAATGAGGTGCCATCAGGTTACTCCTCAAACATAAGAAACCTAGTGTCCATGACAGATTTCAAATTAGTAGGAATGAAATCTCACGATTATCATGTCCTACTTCAAGAATTTTTGCCAATTGCACTACGTGGGATCTTGCCGGATGCTGTCAGACACACAATCACAAACGTCAGTGTCTTCCTCAAATCCATTTCGTCTAAGGTTCTTGATGTGGACACTCTGTCTAAATTACAAAAGGATCTTATTGTTACAATGTGCCAGCTGGAGATGTATTTTCCTCCATCGTTCTTCGACATAATGATACATCTCCTCGTGCATCTTGTAAGAGAGATTCTGATGTGTGGTCCTTTGTACCTTCGCTACATGTATCCGTTCGAAAGGTACATGGGTGTCCTGAAGAAGAAAATGAAGAACCGTCGTCACCCAGAGGGTAGTATTATAGAGGGCACTATCACAGAGGAAGTTGTAGACTTCTGCACCAATTACCTAGAAGGTGTCGATACCATTGGACTTCCACGTTCTAGACACGAGGGCAGATTGAAGGGTGTTGGCACGGTTGGAAGGAAACTGAAAAGAATTGACATAGACACTCTTAACAAAGCTCATTTAGTTGTGCTAAGTCATCTTGAAGATGTTGAACCATACTTTGATGAACACTTGTGTGTTTTAAGAGCACAATATCCAAACATGAGTGACGTCAGACTACAAAATGAGCAGAATAGGACATTTGTCCGATGGTTCAAAGAGAGAGTGTTGTCCGATCAGTCCACGAATGTGCCTGAACTGATTAAAGTAGTTGCATTTGGACCAAATCTGGATGTAATTTCTTATGAGGGGTACGATGTCAACGGATTCACCTTTTTCACAGAACGTCAGGATCAGAAGTCAACGAATCAAAACAGTGGTGTAGAGCTTGAAGCTTATCAAAACTTATATGACGTCGGTGTCGTGGGTCATAGTCCTGTCTCAGTACAACAATCATATTTCGGTGTTATACAAGACATCTGGGTATTGGACTACAACAGCTACGAAATGTGTGTTTTCCGCTGTAACTGGGTTAACAACATTCATGGCTACCGTGAGGAGGAGCATGGTATGAAACTGGTTGATCTGTCTAGAGCTACTCCCACGGTTGAGCCATTCGTTGTTGGGACGAAGGTTAAGCAGATATTTTATGTAACTGATCCCTGTAATCCTAGATGGTCTGTTGTGCTTAAAGGGAGAAGAGGAATAGTTGGTGTGGATGGTGTGGTTGATGAGGATGAGTATGATGCAGAAGATGAACCTCCAACTGTTCCTATTTCATTGGAAGAGGCTGAGGTCACAGGTCATCGTGAGTATATACGATCAGACCATAACGAGGGAATGTGGGTTGAGAGATAATGGTGTATGTAAGTTATTACTATAAAAATTTATATGAAATTACCACTCTTTTATTTATTGCTTGTTTATGACCATTATGAAATGCTTAATTTAATTCAAATTGTATTTCAATCCTTGCAGGCATGGCTGATCAGGACATGGCTGATGCAGAGTTCGATTTATTTTGTCGTGAGGAGGAGGAAAATGAGCAGCGAATGGTACCGGTCCCATCTACATCTGCCGCTGCTGCTGTTGCCCCATCCACATCTGCCGCTGCTACTGTTGTCCCATCCACATCTCTGATGCGTTGGCCCTTCCATGAGTGCACCTTCTACGAGTGCTACTCAGAGACCCAGAGGTAGAGGTCCGACCCGTGGGTTGAAACTGCAGAAAGAGGATCAGATTAGTCTTCTGTGGGACCAGTATGGGAGGTATGGTGGGGGCAGCAGGTCAGAGTTCGGTAGTATGCTAGGGACTCTGGCCAGATCACATTGCTGCATCAACCACACATGGAAACAAGTCCCGCAAGAAGTAAAGGAGACCATCTGGAAGAAGGTGCAAGAACGGTACAAGATCCCAGAAGAAGTGAAGAAGACCGTTCTTTCTTTGGTGGCCGGCAAAGCTAAATCATTCCGCCACTACTTGGTTGAGCATTGGATCAACAGGGTGCCCCCACGTGAGCCTCCGCCGTATGTTGTGTACAACGGCATGATCACTGAAGAGGAGTGGAAGGAGTTCGTTGAGCGGCACGCCACCCCGAGTTCAGGGTATGTTTGTGTGTACTCTTTTCTTAATTAATGCTCATAATGCTTTATCCCTGATTTTCTAATTAATTTCCTGTTGTACTTTCTTAACAGCAAGTACAAGAACAAGCACGGCAAAACCGTGAAGCTAATCTCTACCCCCACACCATGGGACGAAGGGGATATGTGGGCAGCCTCGAGGGATGGAAAGAAGCTGGTTTGCTGACACGGAGGAACGAGGATGGAAGTGAATGCCCGATCGAGGATGTCTCTGAGGCGAGGAGGGTGCAGATGTACATACTGGGACGCCAGAAAACGACCAGCGAAGGTCAGAGGATATTTCCTAATGCTGCGATGGAACAACTGGCTAACCAAATTGTAAGTATTTGAAAGTAGCTGTTAAATAATTTACTTATATACTCAAGTGTTTGTTGATCTTAAATTTAGTGTTAACTTCTTTGAAAATTGGACAGTACGAAGCGGCACAGAGAGGAGAAGTAGACTTACACGCTCCTCCTTCTCAAGACGACGCGCTCAATCAAATGCTTGGGAAGAAGGATCACCCGGGGCGTGTTAGAGGATTTGGGGGAGAAGTACGTCAGAAGAACGTATTCCCGCCATCTGCTAGGAAGGGTCAGATGAGTGCTGCTGAAGTCGAGGCGATGGTAGAGCGTAAGTTCGCTGCTGAGCGCCAAGCTAATGACGAGAAACAGGCTGCTGAGCGCCGGGCTATCGAGGAGAGGCTGCAGGAAGCGTTGAATGCGATTGCACATGCGACTACTCAGCAGCAGCAGCTAGATCCTCCTCGACTGTCTTCCTCGTCTAGTTGTGCTCCGGCCGCTGACCCGTACCCGTTTGCCAACATCCAGGTTAACTTTGTTTAACTATTTTTCTCCTAAAATAAAGTTATTTAAATAGTATTAGATTGGACTCACTTATTTATTTCACGTATTATCTCTGTTTATTAAAGGAGCAAAAAAAATGTCGTCTCCAAATACCATTAGACGGGCACCCTGTAGATGCGGCCTACGGGACGGTGTTGCCATCAGGTCCACTCACGCTCATCAGTTTCGTACGTCTACCCCCATTCTACGCGCGTGTGACCTTGGACCTGATAGTTGATGGATTTGAGCATGCATACCTTCCGATGGCGTTTGACAACAAATGCACGCTGATCGAAGCGAAGGGAGACATATTGCCCTGGCCAGCATGTTATATTGTTGTCACCGATGAGGTAAGACTGTTTGACAACCATTTAGTATCTAATAAAATGCATTATTTAGCATTAAGTGTCTAATCTAATCTATTATAGATCCCTGAGCTTCCTCGCCGCGTAACCCGGCCCAGACTAGAAGAGACCAGCGCGCCGGCGAATCCTGATCCCTGAGCTTCCTCGCCGCGTATCCCGGCCCAGAGAAGAAGAGATCTGCGCGCCGGCGAATCCTGTCAGAAGTACAAGGGTATGTTCTAGATAATTGTTTAATGTTACTATAATAATCAATTAGTAATTATCTTTACATTGATGCTTTACTGTTTGTGTGTGAAGGGTAAGAATCCAGTGAGTCGGGGTGCGAAAGGTAAGAATCCAGCGCCCGTCCGGGGTCGCACCAGGACTTCTGAGGCGCCTAAAAATAAGCTCGCACTGCCACAAAAACTTGTTAATGTTTTGGGGGCCAAGCAGATGAATCTCTACGACAAGATCATGTTGAAGTCATCTCAAACTAACAACTTCATGATGACGCTTCCAAAGTCGATGTTTCACTACGAAGAAGATATGATGACGGCAATCAACTTTGAGGACATCAGAGAGATGATGTGTGGAGATTATCTGAACATTAACATTATTCAAGCTTATCTAAAGTAAGTGTTCTTTCCTCATACTGTAAAAACATATAGAATAAGTATCTATGAAGTTGCATTGGCTAACTTTTTATAGTACATGTGATATAATAGATGTCTGCTTGAGAGATGTGCTGAGAAGGACATGACCCATTACTGCGGTGTGCCCGGAGCGTTTATCGTACGACAGTCACTAGGGACCCGGGGAGGTTTTGTGAATACATGATTCATGCTTCAATGTTGTTGATCAACAGAATAAATTATTCATTCTAATGCCGTATCACCAAACGTGAGTTCTAATATAAAATTACATACTAATTAGCTAACTTTTTACCTTCATTTCTCATTTCATTTTGTATTTGACATTGTAGCCACCACTGGGCTTTGTTTATATTCTGCGCTGCCACCGCTACTCTGCTCGTTCTAGATCCACTAGGGCAGTGGAAGAATTCAACACTGAAGACTTAATCAAAGAGTAAGTTTTTATTACTATTTAATTGTTTGTAAGTTTTTTGAACCAAAATTAATGTACTTGTTCATTTTGCTAAACGCTTTTGTTAATATATGTAACAGTTGTTACAAAAAAACCCCTCAGGGAGAGTTTGGTGATTTGACCGTCAATTACATCAAGGTTTGGTAATTCATGTATTTCATTCGTGCTGCTATTATCTTTGTACAATTGTTTTACATTTGTGAATTTTGGTGATTTAGTGCCCTACCCAAAAGGATTCTAAGAGTTGCGGGTACTACGTGATGCGGTATATGTACGAGTTCTGCGGGTACTTCCCAAGTTTTAAGAATGATATTGACAAGGTAATACGAACGCTGTCTTGTATTTAATTCTTTCGGCAGATTTTTTGTGTCTTTATCTTAATCTCATTATGTGTTCCATTCCTTTTCTTGTTGCAGATTAAAGAGCATTATGCCAGATTCAAGACTTATGCTCCTGCCGACTTGTTGCATGTCAGAGAGAGCATGGCAGCCATGTTTATGAGAATGGAGTGGTAGACTAGCTAGCTGCTGCTGTAACATATATTTTTTGTTAGTTGCTGCTCTGATTCTGTTAGTTGCTGCTGCAACAGATTATATTGTGTAACAAATTATATTTTTTGTTAGTTGCTCTGATTCTGTTTGTAATGAATTATGCTAGCTGCTGCTGTAACAGATTCTAGCTGTTGTATTGAATGTTTCTGTTGCAATTGTGCGCAGAAATGAATTTGCAATTGTTATCTCTGTTGCAATTGTGTAACAGATTGAATATGTTACAGATTTTCGATCTGGTGCTTTATTAGATGTTATCTCTGTTGCAATTGTGTAACAGATTGAATATGTTACAGATTTTCGATCTGGTGCTTTATTAGATGTTATCTCTGTTGCAATTGTGCGCAGAGAATGAATTTGTGTTGTTGGTATTTGATTCAGGTGGTTCAATTGTGCAGTTTCTGCCCTCTGTTGCTTATCTGTTACAATTCTGTCTCTGTTGCAATTGTGTAGATTTGTAAAAAAAAAAAAAAAATTACACTTTAGATTACGGTTCTAACAATAACCGTAATCTAAAGTCCTTTGGGCGCGCGCGCCAAAAGACTTTAGATGACGGTTATTGCCAAAACCGTCATCTAAAGTGTCGACTTTACATTACGGTTATTTGTAAAACCGTGATCTAAAGTCCTTTGGTTCGCGCGCGCCAAAGGACTTTAGATCACGGTTTTACAAATAACCGTAATGTAAAGTCAATGACACGCAGGCCGGAAAAGGGACTTTAATTACGGTTTTAAACTGTAATTAAAGAAACGCCATCTTTATTGACGCCCGCGTAGATTACGGTCCAGAACCGTAATTATACACGGTTTTGGACCGTAATTAATGGGTCGCGTTCCACCCGTGCTGGAAGGGAGACATCTTGATCGAAGCATGGTAACTGTTGTTGTAGCTAAACTCGATCAGATGTAACTTATCAATCCAGCTGGTCTGAAAGTCAAGTGCACATGCACGTAACATATCCTCAAGTGTCTGGATGGTGCGCTCACTCTGACCATCTATCTGTGGGTGGAACACTGTACTTAGCTTCAGCTCGGTACCAAGCGCTTCCCGTGTGGATTTCCAGTACCTGGAGAGGAATCTGGTATCCCTGTCAGACACGATAGTCTTCGGTACCCCATGGTGCCGAACAATTTCTCTGTCAAAGAGCTCTGCAAGTTTTGCCACTTTCCAGGTGTCCTTCATCGGTATGAATCGAGCCACGTTGGTCAGTCGGTCAACAATAACCCAAATCATATTCAGACCTCCCCTTGTAGGCGGAAGCCCTACTACGAAGTCCATAGAAATGTCATGGAACTTCCACTCAGGCACTGGCATCGGCTGTACCATACCACCAGGCCGTCGGTGCTCAAACTTGACCTTCTGACAAGTGAGACACCTCAACACATAGTCATTCACATCCTTTTTCATTCAAGTCCACCAAAAATATCTTTTCATACCCTTATACATCTTTGAAGCTCCGGGGTGAATCGAAGTAGTAGAACAATGGGATTCACTCAATATGCGCTCCTTCAACTCAGCGCTACTCCTCGGAATACACAGTCGGCCATTGAGCCTAATCAGGTCATCATCATGGAGTCTGAAGTCGTACTTCTAACCCTCGAATGTGCCATCAATAAGCTTCTGTCTAATCTCCATCATATACTGATCCGTCATCTGAGCACTCCGCACCTCTTCAACCAAGCTAGAATGAGAGACCAGCGAATGGAGAGAGTGTGCTTGGCGACTCAGTGCGTCAGATACCACATTTGCCTTACCCTCCTTATATTGCAGATTAATGTCGTAGTCGTTTAGAAATTCAACCCACCTTCTTTGTCTCATGTTCAACTCCTTCTGAGTGAACAAGTACTTTAAACTCTTGTGGTCGGAATAGATTGTCACACTTACCCCATACAAGTGATGTCACCATATCTTCAATGCGAAGACAATGGCACCCAATTCTAAGTCGTGGGTAGGGTAGTTCTCTTCATGCTTCTTCAGCTGTCGGGAGGCGTAAGCTACGACCTTCCCGTGTTGCATCAATACACAGCCCATGCCTCTGCCTGATGCGTCGCAATAGACCTCAAACCCATCTGGACCGTCTGGTAAAGTCAGGACTGGTGCAGATGTCAGAGCATCCTTGAGACTCTGAAAAGAACTCTCACAGTCGACTGTCCACTCGAATGGTGCATCCTTTTTCATCAAGGAAGTCATCGGCTTCGAGACACTGGAGAAGTCCTTCACAAACCTCCTATAATAACCTGCCAGACCGAGGAAGCTCCTGATGTCGGTAACTGTCTTCGGCCTAGGCCAGGTGCGCACAACATCAATCTTTGCCGGATCAACAGCGATCCCGGCCTCAGAAATCACATGACCAAGAAAGGATACTTGGTTCAACCAAAATTCACACTTTGAAAATTTCGCATACAACTGATTCTTTCTCAATGTTTGCAACACACTTCTCAGGTGGCTTTCGTGCTCACCTCTCGATTTCGAGTACACAAGTATATCGTCGATGAAGACTACCACTGACTTGTCCAACTGATCTTGGAACAAGCGGTTCATTAAGTCCATGAACTTGGCTGGTGCATTGGATAGACCAAATGGCATAACCGTAAACTCATAATGTCCATACCTTGTTCTGAATGCTGTCTTCTCAATATCACTGTCACAAATAGCAATCTGATGGTATCCAGATCGTAGATCTATCTTGGAGAATACTGATGCTCCCCTCAACTGATCAAATAAGTCGTCGATGCGTGGTAAAGGGTAACGGTTCTTCACCGTGACTGCATTCAGCTCTCGATAGTCAATACACAGGCGGAGGCTACCGTCCTTCTTCTTCACGAAGAGGACCGGCGCTCCCCATGGTGAAACGCTAGGGCGGATAAACCCCTTGTCGAGTAGGTCTCTCAGCTGCTCCTTGAGCTCAGTCATCTCTGCTGGAGCCATACGATAGGGCGCCTTCACAATTGGTCTGGTGCCCGGAACCAAATCAATCTCAAACTCCACTTCCCGTGCTGGCGGCATGCCCGACAGTTCCTTAGGAAATACATAAGGAAACTCCGACACTACCGGCACATCAGGACTAAACTCTGGGTCTCTCTCTATGTCCTGGACATAGTAGAGGTATACATCACTTCCTCGCTGTAGTTCACGACACATAGCCATGGTGGTGATGATCTGAGTCGAAGGCTCCCTGGGCCTCTGGCGGTAAGATACAGTAACCCCAGACGGACTCCGAAGAAGCAGACGATGCTCGGCACACAGGATTCTGCCCTTGTACCGCTCCAACCAGTTCATCCTGACAATCACATCAAAACCAAGTCCGTCGAACTCTATGAAGTCGATCGAAAACTCTTCACCTCTGATTCTCACAACAACATCTCGGTGATAGCGGGTACACCTGATCCGCTCTTTCGACAGGAGAGTGACTAGGAAGTCTGACATCTCATCACCGTCTAACCCCAGCCTCTTCGCAAAGGATAGCGAAATAAATGTATGAGAGGCTCCGGAGTCGAACAAGATCGAAGCGTCCACGCCATTTACTGGAAAGGTACCGGTGAGGATTGTGCCGCTCTTGCCGGCTTCTGCCTCATTGCAGACACTCAGTGTACCTCCCGTTCCGAGAGCACAGCCTAATTCATTGGCAAACTAATAAGTATTGGGTAACAACACGGTTGATATACTTCAAACAACTCCACTTTATTCATTAACACACTCTTTTTACAACATTCGTTGGCTTATACTGTCGCCACAATTAACACTTACAACATCCTTAACATACACTGGTTTATCACATCACATAATTATACAAGGCTTTAAAACTGTCTGAAGGTCAAATTCAAACGTCCGGGTTTCATGTGTGTGGCATTGATCACTGCCGATGGTGCAGTATTCAGTTTGATCTTCTTGATGCCATGATATAGCATCCTTGACTGCCCACCCATGATTAACACATCTCCCGATTTCAACACTAGCTTCTTTGCGAGATCAGCACGCTTCTGCTCGCCATACACAAACACTGCGGTATCACCAATGGACCAAGACACCACGGGTACTCCCTTACTTAGAGACTCGGGTGACTCGTCCTTATCTTGGTGTAACCCTAACCGTCCACCCTTCTGGTAGAAGTTCACAATACACAGATCTGCTTTCACATTTGGAATTGAATCCGTTTCAACTTGCTGAGCAATTCCCACGGCGTGGTTAACGACCGCAAGGAATTCCTCAGGTATACTTGGTACAGTTGCTCCATCTTCAGCTCGCACTTCTTGATATGTCTTGGTGTAAGGGTTCCAGTCCTTACCCATGCACATCATCTTCAATTTCATTCTGGATCCGCTCGGGTATTCGGGTGTGTAGAAACCTCCAGGTTTCGTTCCAAGTTCATTGCATCGTCTGATGATATGGATTTGTGCTTCCGGTGTCAGGTATCCATTTAAGAGTATCATACCTGGTTGGATGACCTGACATTGCTCCATTGGAAAGTCGGTGATGTTGATGGTGGTTTCTTCGGGGTTTGGTGTGGGTGGGATTGGATAGCAAATATTGAAAGTTCCTAAGTTTCCAAATTACCTAATTAGGTGTTCTCACATTATACTTTAATTCTTTACTCACATGGTAGTACACTTGGACTCACTAACACACATGCATGAAATGCGGTATGCAATCACTTATTTCACTCAATAGTTTAGGCGGTACCTGGTCTAGAAGAGGGCCCTGGCGCCTCAGACCGGTCCAAGACAATTCAGGGCGGCCTTGCCGGACCCCGACCCCTTCCCCTTCTGGGAATCTGTGTACCTCTGATCTGAGGGTGGCTGATTCGCCGTCTTCGGGCCATCGGTGGTCGCAGTGGCCTTACCCTTCCATTGCCCCTTGGGCCTGTAGTTTCTACTGTTCGGGTTCTGCCAGCACTCATAGTCGCGGTGCCCCATCTTTTGCAGTATCGGCACTGCACATCATTACCCTTGCAGTCCTTGCCGGGGTGGTCTCCGTTACACCACTTGCAGTAATAGTGGCGCTCCGGTCCAGAGCCCGTGCTAGCTGCTAACACATCACACACTCAGTACATACTTCACAAGTTAATAGCACACACTAAATTTCGGTATTGGAATTTATTAATTACCCTTGGGTGGGTAAGAGCGTAAAGGCTTGGCCGCATATGCGTAGGTGAGCTGCAGAGGCTCCTCAGCAGTGGTGGTCTGGGTCTGGCCCTTGCCACCCTGTTGCTGTCCTTTCTGGGACTGGGGGTATGGCTTCCTCTTCTTTCCTCCCCCTTGCCCTTGCGTGCCTTGGCCCTCGCTCATGGCCTTGAGCTTGAGCGCACTCTCCTCGTCCCTCAGACGGACGGTGATCTCCACAATTGCAGCGGCATGGTAGCACTCCTATATTTAGGGTGTCAGTTATGCCCCGCCAAACAATTTCACATCACATTAACACATTGCACATACTTATTCACATCACACTGTAGTCCCATTACCTGCAAAGTAGTATATCCGGTTGGCCACATGCCATAGCGTAGGCGGTAGCTCAGTCCGTTGTAGAAACGGTTCACAAGAATCCAGTCTAAGTAACCCAGATCCGGTAGCAGGTGGATAAGTCCGATGAAGGCTGAGTAGTACTCATCTACCGTCATCTTATCCCCTTGCCTCAGATTGTCCAACTCCAGGCGCTTGGCCTCTTGCACATGTATCGGGTAGTACTTGGCTTGCAACAGAGCCGTGTACTCCCTCCATTGAAAGGTCGGGTCAGTAACTCTGCCCTCCCGTACTAACTTCCACCAGCTCTGTGCCGAACCCTTCAAGTAGTATGCGGCAAGTCGAACCTTGACCTCTTCAGGCACCGCCAAGGTCTCGAAGGCAGTCTCCATCTCGGAGATGTACGCCTCCAGCTTACGAGGGTCGGTCTCCCCACTAAATGATGGTGGCCTCAGATCAGCCAACGCCTTGACCCAGTTGGTCTCTCGTGGCGGCGGCGGTGGTGGTTGAACCCCGGGCTGTTGCCCCTGCTGCATCGCAGCTACCAATTGAGGTACCATCTGGGCTACGGCGGCTGCTACTGCCTCAGCCATAACCTGAGCCGTAGTATTCTCGCCCTGGTCACCCGTATCTCCAGTACCGTGTCCGCGGCCTCTACCTCTCGGTCGACCTGACATCTGAATTCACATGAACATTCATTAGCAATATGCTTGCACACTTATCGGTCCAACGGTTGTAACGCTTTTCCCGACTATAAGGTATTTCCACACTTAGTTAGTGGTTAACCTATCGATAACTGCTCGCTTGACAACTATCACTAGATTTCCTAACTCGGTATGTCCCTAAGCTCGGTATTCTAGTCATCAGAGCGATACTTCGCTCTGATACCACTTTTTGTAACACCCCTACTACGCACATAACATTACTTGAAATCGCAGCGGAATTTAAACAACCAAACAATAACTAAACGATTGGTGCTACAACGCCGTCAACCACCCACGTGGTTAACAAGGCTGAATAAATACAAGTGTATCGGTCTGATGAACAGACTCCCGAGCATAGAACTAATAATCACACATACATAAACATAATACCGAGTATTTACTTACATCCTTCACTGTAAACCATCACTGTAAACTGTTCACAACCAAAATATATAACGCCACGGGAGCACAGGCGCATCCCGGGCCCAACATCCAAAAGTAATCAAAAGTAATCCTGCATCCTAGAATCTAAAGCCATTCCGCTTCTTCGATCCTCATCCTGCAGTAAAAGAAATATGGAGCCCCCGAGGGGGTCAGCAACCCTTGGCTGGTATGGTTAACGCGCAGCCCATCGGCTACCGGGATACGCGCAACTAATTGTCATGGTGACATGGCATTCATTTTAAAACACACAACTTATACATATATCATAACATGGGTATTGTACACAACATCACACACAACACACAAGAACAATTCCTTTAAGGAAGAGAACCAACACAATTAGTTCCCATGGAGAGCCTAGAGGATGTTGCCATACTCATGCCAAGCTCGTTACATAACTCGTTACCGTCCTGTTAGATTGAACGGATAACTTAACACAAGGTGCCTCGAATATAGTGATCCAAGCACACCGAAACAACACATAGTATGCCCCTGTGGCCCGACGTGAGTTAGTAAAATAGCCTTGGTTAAGCTAAAGGGAAGGTTGGAAACCAAATTGGAAAACAACCATAACATACAAAGAGAATCGAACCGGTTATGACATCGACTCCCATACTCACACGCGTGGTCGGAACAGACCGGACTCCTCACTTCCCCCGTTAACACTTGTTAGTAGTTCATCATTGAACTCAATAAACAATTCACAATAATTGGTCAAGTCTCGTTAGACACACACAAGGGAAGAGAGAGTCATACTTAGCAACATAATAATATTTAACAACTGTAAACTCTTTACATGGTTTAATCTTACAAAGTCATTAACACACAGAAAAACAAACAACACACAAGCCGGTGTAAACCGGTAGGCAACAGACTGCAAGAAAACCATACCTTGGTCCTTGCTTCGATTTGTTTCCACCGTAGGTCACTCCTATACATGATTAATAACGTCAGTTAATTAATTTACTTAATCTCAAATTTACTAAATGTTTTACATGATTATATGACATGTTTTAAATGCCTAACTTACCCTAGATTACCTTCATTATACCCCCTAGGGTTAACCACACAAGTCACATTTTTTCCTGTTGTTTTTTTGTAGGTTTTGGTCTGTCCGACCCACCGTCCGACCCACCAACTGGGTCGGACCCTTCCAATGATCCTCGGGTTTGAAAAATATACTTGTCCGACCCATGTCCGACCCAACCGTCTGGGTCGGACCATTCCAGAGAGTTTACCGTTCTTTAAACATACACGTCCGACCCATGTCCGACTCACTTGACTGGGTCGGACCATTCCAGAGACTTAGAGCACACACGTCCGACCCATGTCTGACCCAAGCCCTCGGGTCGGACCGTTCCAGAACTCTTTACGGGCGTTTAACAGAGGCTGTCCGACCCAAACTTGGGTCGGACGCACGCCACCAAAATATGTCCAAACATTGTCAAATCCTCTCCAAACTTCTCCTAAGGCCTCCCATTGTATCCTAACATCATTTGGTACACTTATATCCTCATACAACATCCATGAAACTCATTATCTATCACCTTAAACACTTACTCATTTCATACCGAAATTCCTAACACTTATGTTATTTCCTCCTTAGTTTTCCAAGTGGTGTTTCATACCTATGATAACCACTATGCCAACAATATTTCCTCACCACTACTACATCATCTCCCAAGCATCTTTTCTTTCTAAACAACTCCTTGAACATCTTTACAAGTTTATAGCTTCCCATGCAACAAATCACTTCATCCCTTTTTCACCAACAATACACAAGTCCTAAATACATCCTTTTGCATTCTAAATCCTCTAGAACATTGCCTAAGCCCTTTTTACATCTTTAAACACCTAAATGCATGCTTCTTCTACTAGTTGATCACCTTACCATTCTAAATATTTCCTAGCTTACCAACTCATTCTAAACCCTTAGAACTTCTTGTTTCTTACCTAAATTTTGACATGAACTCTCCTAGAACATTACTAAACCAAAACACATTGTTTTCATCATTGAACAACCAAGAACACTAAAATCCACCAAACACATTCTTATACACAAAACTTCACTCACTTAGCACTACATCACAATATAGTGCATAATTTAAATTGCTTGGCACTTAGGCCCTTAAATAACATGGCTCTTAGGCCCTTAAGATGCATAAATCTTAAACACTGAATTTCCACAATATATTTGCCTTTGACCTGCAAATACACTCAACAATACATATGCCTTTTACTAAGCCCTTGAGAGCATTCTTCTAAGTCATTCACCATTGGCTCCTTAGATCATTTTCATAAGCAATACAAGCTCATTTCTCCTAAGACTTTAAACCACATTAGGTTAGCACATTTACCTCTTTTCCTCACAAACTTCTTTCTTGTTTCCTTGACTAAATTGGCAAGGCTTTTTAGTTGCTTGTCAACTTCTAAACATTATACAAATGATATAATGAGTATACAAGCTTTATGCTTCATCTCATTGTAAACCCTAGGTTTTACATTGTTTCAAAAGCATTAAGATAGTTTTTTACCTTGGTATTTGAAGAGAGTTTGAATATCTATCAAGAGAGGACTCCACCTAGTCCTTGAAAGGTTGGAATGAAGCTAGAACAAAGCAATATAATGAGCACCATTAATGGTGATTCTCGGTCAAGATAAAAAAACATGGAAGAAACATCATTTTTCTTTGAGATTCCTTACCTAGAAGCAAAGGAGATCAATAATATGTAGAAATATAAGCTCAAGCTCCTTCAATGGTGGAACTCCATGGCACCGAAATGGTGGTCTTGAAGTTTTGAGAAGATAGGAATGAAGAGCTTGGTGAGAGGAAGAGAATGGTGGTGTTTGTTTTTGATTTGGTTAAGTGAGCTAGGAATTACAAGTGGTCAAAGATGGAGTTTTGGTGTGTACTATTGCAAACCGTGAATGGAGAATGAAGAAGAGATAGAAGAGAGCTTGGAGGCGTGTGAAATGAAGAAGGAAGGGAGAAATGAAGATGAGTTTTGCTTTTAGAAGATATTTGTAGTTATTAAAGCAAATAGTAACTTAAGTTATCATCTTTATTTACTTAACAAGTTAACAAGAGTGGTGAGTCACCACACTTAAAAAAACCGGCCCCCTTTATGCTCTTAGGGGTATTTTAGTCTTTATTGATCAATTTAATTACTTATAATAACATATGTTACAAACTAGCTTATTAAAGTTACTATTCATAAAAACAAGGCACATAGAAGTGAAATTTTTGATTTCTCATTGATATAGACTTCCAAATGTGATACTATATAGTACACATGTTAATTAAAGAGTAATGATGGACATTTAGCCATTCAAAACTCATTTACAAGACAATTTTTCAAAAATGTGCTTTAAGACTCCTTAAAGCACATTTTGTGTTTTAACTTGTTTTCAAGCTTGGTTTTCTTTGCTAATTGGTTTAATATGTTCATTAGTATATAAATAAGGTCTTGGTAAGTTCATTAGGTCTTAACCAAGCTTATCCCAAGCTTAGAGCACATTTTGGCCTTTATTGACCTTAAAGCACATTTTGTGTTTTCTATGGTTTAAATTGATTACTAATGTTTCTAAGACTCTTTTTAGTCTTACCACACCTTATTTTAGTGTTTAAACAACATAACTAGGTTTGGGGTATTTCAATCTACCCCCCTTAAAAGAACTTTGTCCCCAAAGTTCATACTTCCACATATCCTAAATATTAGAACACGGGAACACATATCAACAATACTTCCATAACAACATTAATAACATCTTTACATAAAATCGGACACCAGGTCCAAACAACAAAACATCACACATTTCAGACTCAGCGGTCTGTAACATAATCAACATAACAATATGACAACACAACACAGACAATGTATCTAAGTACATGTCATACACACATAACCGAAACGGCTCTACCCCCCTTAAATAGGGGTACGCCCCGTACCCTATACATACAAACGCTAAGAAGTAAACAATGACGGGTACTTCGCCTTCATCTTATCTTCCAGCTCCCAAGTGGCCTCCTCAACGTCCTGGTTAGACCAGAGAACCTTCACCAGTCTCACAGACTTATGGCGAGTGTCTCGAGTCTTAGTGTCCAGAATCCGTACCGGAGTCTCCATTGATCGCATGGTCGGCTCTAAAGTTAGCCTTTCAGGCTGAAGCACATGAGACGGATGAGACATATATTTCTTCAACTGGGACACATGAAATACATCATGTACCTTGCCCAGCTCGGCGGGTAGATCAAGTCTGTAAGCTACCGGGCCGATCCGCTCCGTCACAACATAAGGCCCCACATATTTTGGGCTCAACTTGCCTTTCTGGCCAAAACAAAATACTCCCTTCATGGGGGATACTCTGAGAAATACCTGATCGCCCACGGCGGACTCCAGGTTACGTCTGCGCACATCTGCGTACGACTTCTGTCTATCCTGAGCTGCCTTCATGTTAGCCCGGATCTGGCGAACTTCTGCCTGAACTTGTTCCAGATACTCTGGTCCTATAATGACCGTCTCACTCGACTCATCCCAGCATAATGGCGTGCGGCATGGTCTACCGTATAATGCCTGCACTAGTGGAACGCGAGGCTTTAATGACGGTGGTTTAATCACGGTTTAAACAGACACCGTGATTAATAGGAAGGCCGGAATTTATTAGCGACGATGATTGATTAACCCGTAATCAATAATCGATCGGAGGTTGGCGCGCCTTTTTTAGGAGGGACTTTAGATGACGGTTTTTAGTAAAACCGTAATCTAAAGTCCCGTGTTGACGCGCACTTTACGGTCAACGGACTTTAGATTACGGTTTTACTAAAAACCGTCATCTAAAGTCCCTCCTAAAAAAGGCGCGCCAACCTCGTCAACGACGTCGTTTTGACCTGACGAAAAAAATTTCCCGTATTATTTGATTTATTCGACTCCGCACGTAATCTAAATTACAGTTAACGACGTCGTTTTAGCAGTGTAGTTTTAGATTAATAAAAACTTTATATTAATGTGTTACCTATGTTTGAAACCCAACATATGGCAAATAATTATCGCGCTATTTTTTTAATTTCGTTACAGTTTAGATTACATTTAACGTCATTTTACCAGTATTTTAGATTAATAAAAACTTTATATTAATGTGTTACCTATGTTTGAAACCCAACTATGCCAAATAATTATCGCGCTTTTTTTTTAAATTTCGTTACACTTTAGATTACGGTTTTTGTGAGAACCGTCATGTAAAGTGTGACTTTAGTTTACGGTTTACATGTAAACCGTAATCTAAAGTCCATTTAAACATTTGCCTACACTCTGCACACTCTACTCACAGTAACTCTTCTTCTCTTTCGCGCTATCTTCCTCACTGAAATTGCCTCCTCTCTCCCGTCACCTTGCTGACGGCCATCGCCGCCGTCGCTCCCACCACCTTTGTCACTCCCATCGCCGCCGGTCACCACCCATCTACCACTGGTCTCACCGTCGACGTCTCTATCGCGTATTGGGTATGCGATCGCGATTGATTGTCGTTTTTTTTCTAACTTTGTTCATATACATGCATTTCGATTGCAAGTTCTAACCTCGTTTGTATGGAATCCTGAGAGTGTAATGGCAAATGTTCTAACCTGTTCATATCTTTGTGCCCAGATTCACAGTTAATTGCGACCTAGTTCGTGGGCTGATTTCTACACTACTTGCCCACTTCGGTGCTTAGTTACGGTAACTTTGCAAACCAATCTGTAAACTGCTGTTTTATTTGTTCTTAGCATTTAGTATTACAATTAATACATAATAGTGTTTTAAAATGCTAAAACTTAAAACTGCCTCAGGAAAGAAAGTAAGTTCAAGTATATTACCGATTCCTGAAAAATGAATGGTACAGAACTGTAGCATATCCCAGTTTCATGAATGGAACAGAACTGTAACAAGTTGTTTGAGTTTTGGTCTGGATTTAAAAGCTTAATGGAATATTTAAGTAACTGGGTAAGGAGTTAGGAGAAGTATAATCAGTTGAAAGGAAAAAAAACAGACAGGGAAGAAAAGCAAGACACAACTCAGTTTCTGTTTTGATTTCAGTTTGGATTTCAGCTTCAGTTTCGTATCAGATCAGGTTCTGACTAATTCTGCATCTGTAACAAAGTTGCCTTGGGTTTAGTTGAGTTAGAAACTTTATAACACACCCAAATTGACAGGATCGACAGTTTAGAAAGGTTTGAGAATTCAAACACGTGAACAAACAGAGAGGAGTTATACACCAGTCTCTGTCTGTCTGTTTCTTTTCTTTCAGTTTCTATTTCTGTTTGAGTTCTGTGTGAATCTGTTCAGTAGAGGCAACAGAAATATGTTGTCGTTTTTCTGTTTCGTAAACTAAATACATCAGTGAAGATAAGTTTATGTATGTTACCAGTTCTAGATGATGCGTGCGAATTTGACTTTGATAAAACTGATTTGGAGACGTTAGAAATATAGGGAGATGCTGTCGATTTTTTTCCACGGTTTAGCTAGCATTTAACCTTGATTTTTTGATGAATTCTAATGTTGTCGTTTTTCATTTATGCATCAGGACTACGACTTTATTTAGGCTTCCGACCTCAACCGTCTTAGCATCGGCTAATCGTCTACCAGAGTAAGATTATAATATACATATAATATTTGACAAACTACCAAACATAGTTTATCCGCCCAAGATATACCTAATAGAGGTATATCTTCGGCAGTCCCTGTCGGGACTGTCCACGATTGTTAAATCACACACCTAGGGTGTGAATGTGCGTTTAATATGTACTTTATTGATTATTTCAGCAGTATCTCTTTATTGTTCTTCGAATGCATATTATTGATTAATATCATATCATGCATTTGAAGAACTGTAGGGAGATGCTGCCAAAATTTTCAATAAATTACATATTAAAAACACGTTCACCGGTGGGATTTAATACTCATGGATGGATTTAGGTTGATAAGATACAAAAGTGTAAAGACTTTGCCACGGGTGATGGTATGAAATGGCTGCCTTCATATAAATAGCTAGAAGGAGATGGAACGTTCGTGGATTTACAGCGGAAATTTGGATGACAAGTTTTTAGAAGGAGTTGATAAGTTATGCACGGTGTTGGCGAACAATCTGAAACCTACAGACAAGGGATACATATTTTGTCCGTGTATCGACTGCCAAAACAATCTGAGATATCGCGGCGTTGAAACAATTAAGGAACATCTGATCCGCCGCGGTTTTACAAAATTTCCAAGACATAATCCGATGGCATGGTCAGAGTGCGTTCGATGTTTTAAGCCTGACGAAGGGGATTGGTCAGGCAAAAACACAAAACAGAACTTGGAGATATACAGTTGCTGGTGATCCAGAAGACGTTACAAGCGAACGTTGTGCCAGATTTCTGGGATGATGACATTGAGACTATGCTTGAAGATGTGGAACGACATTACTCTAACACGCCAGACAAGCATGAAAATTTGTTGGATTCATCCAAAACACCGTTGTACCCCGGGTGTGACCCTACAAAGTTAAGCAAGTTGAGTGTCGTCCTCAAGCTATTCAACTTGAAAGCGAAACATGTCTGGAGCGACGTAAGTTTCACTGACCTCCTGGAACTATTGAAACGTTCTTCCGGTGGACAACGTTTTACCAACGACTACGTACTCAGCCAAAAAAATGATGTGCCCACAGGTGCCATCAGGTTACTCCTCAAACATAAGAAACCTAGTGTCCATGACAGATTTCAAATTAGTAGGAATGAAATCTCACGATTATCATGTCCTACTTCAAGAATTTTTGCCAATTGCACTACGTGGGATCTTGCCGGATGCTGTCAGACACACAATCACAAACGTCAGTGTCTTCCTCAAATCCATTTCGTCTAAGGTTCTTGATGTGGACACTCTGTCTAAATTACAAAAGGATCTTATTGTGACAATGTGCCAGCTGGAGATGTATTTTCCTCCATCGTTCTTCGACATAATGATACATCTCCTCGTGCATCTTGTAAGAGAGATTCTGATGTGTGGTCCTTTGTACCTTCGCTACATGTATCCGTTCGAAAGGTACATGGGTGTCCTGAAGAAGAAAATGAAGAACCGTCGTCACCCAGAGGGTAGTATTATAGAGGGCACTATCACAGAGGAAGTTGTAGACTTCTGCACCAATTACCTAGAAGGTGTCGATACCATTGGACTTCCACGTTCTAGACACGAGGGCAGATTGAAGGGTGTTGGCACGGTTGGAAGGAAACTGAAAAGAATTGACATAGACACTCTTAACAAAGCTCATTTAGTTGTGCTAAGTCATCTTGAAGATGTTGAACCATACTTTGATGAACACTTGTGTGTTTTAAGAGCACAATATCCAAACATGAGTGACGTCAGACTACAAAATGAGCAGAATAGGACATTTGTCCGATGGTTCAAAGAGAGAGTGTTGTCCGATCAGTCCACGAATGTGCCTGAACTGATTAAAGTAGTTGCATTTGGACCAAATCTGGATGTAATTTCTTATGAGGGGTACGATGTCAACGGATTCACCTTTTTCACAGAACGTCAGGATCAGAAGTCAACGAATCAAAACAGTGGTGTAGAGCTTGAAGCTTATCAAAACTTATATGACGTCGGTGTCGTGGGTCATAGTCCTGTCTCAGTACAACAATCATATTTCGGTGTTATACAAGACATCTGGGTATTGGACTACAACAGCTACGAAATGTGTGTTTTCCGCTGTAACTGGGTTAACAACATTCATGGCTACCGTGAGGAGGAGCATGGTATGAAACTGGTTGATCTGTCTAGAGCTACTCCCACGGTTGAGCCATTCGTTGTTGGGACGAAGGTTAAGCAGATATTTTATGTAACTGATCCCTGTAATCCTAGATGGTCTGTTGTGCTTAAAGGGAGAAGAGGAATAGTTGGTGTGGATGGTGTGGTTGATGAGGATGAGTATGATGCAGAAGATGAACCTCCAACTGTTCCTATTTCATTGGAAGAGGCTGAGGTCACAGGTCATCGTGAGTATATACGATCAGACCATAACGAGGGAATGTGGGTTGAGAGATAATGGTGTATGTAAGTTATTACTATAAAAATTTATATGAAATTACCACTCTTTTATTTATTGCTTGTTTATGACCATTATGAAATGCTTAATTTAATTCAAATTGTATTTCAATCCTTGCAGGCATGGCTGATCAGGACATGGCTGATGCAGAGTTCGATTTATTTTGTCGTGAGGAGGAGGAAAATGAGCAGCGAATGGTACCGGTCCCATCTACATCTGCCG
This sequence comes from Limonium bicolor, assembly GCA_023374045.1. Classification (NCBI taxonomy): domain Eukaryota; kingdom Viridiplantae; phylum Streptophyta; class Magnoliopsida; order Caryophyllales; family Plumbaginaceae; genus Limonium; species Limonium bicolor. The sequence continues at coordinate 5,997 of JAIOTZ010001567.1, read as the reverse complement.
CTGCTGCTGTTGCCCCATCCACATCTGCCGCGCTGCTACTGTTGTCCCATCCACATCTGCCGCTGATGCTGTTGGCCCTTCCATGAGTGCACCTTCTACGAGTGCTACTCAGAGACCCAGAGGTAGAGGTCCGACCCGTGGGTTGAAACTGCAGAAAGAGGATCAGATTAGTCTTCTGTGGGACCAGTATGGGAGGTATGGTGGGGGCAGCAGGTCAGAGTTCGGTAGTATGCTAGGGACTCTGGCCAGATCACATTGCTGCATCAACCACACATGGAAACAAGTCCCGCAAGAAGTAAAGGAGACCATCTGGAAGAAGGTGCAAGAACGGTACAAGATCCCAGAAGAAGTGAAGAAGACCGTTCTTTCTTTGGTGGCCGGCAAAGCTAAATCATTCCGCCACTACTTGGTTGAGCATTGGATCAACAGGGTGCCCCCACGTGAGCCTCCGCCGTATGTTGTGTACAACGGCATGATCACTGAAGAGGAGTGGAAGGAGTTCGTTGAGCGGCACGCCACCCCCGAGTTCAGGGTATGTTTGTGTGTACTCTTTTCTTAATTAATGCTCATAATGCTTTATCCCTGATTTTCTAATTAATTTCCTGTTGTACTTTCTTAACAGCAAGTACAAGAACAAGCACGGCAAAACCGTGAAGCTAATCTCTACCCCCACACCATGGGACGAAGGGGATATGTGGGCAGCCTCGAGGGATGGAAAGAAGCTGGTTTGCTGACACGGAGGAACGAGGATGGAAGTGAATGCCCGATCGAGGATGTCTCTGAGGCGAGGAGGGTGCAGATGTACATACTGGGACGCCAGAAAACGACCAGCGAAGGTCAGAGGATATTTCCTAATGCTGCGATGGAACAACTGGCTAACCAAATTGTAAGTATTTGAAAGTAGCTGAAATAATTTACTTATATACTCAAGTGTTTGTTGATCTTAAATTTAGTGTTAACTTCTTTGAAAATTGGACAGTACGAAGCGGCACAGAGAGGAGAAGTAGACTTACACGCTCCTCCTTCTCAAGACGACGCGCTCAATCAAATGCTTGGGAAGAAGGATCACCCGGGGCGTGTTAGAGGATTTGGGGGAGAAGTACGTCAGAAGAACGTATTCCCGCCATCTGCTAGGAAGGGTCAGATGAGTGCTGCTGAAGTCGAGGCGATGGTAGAGCGTAAGTTCGCTGCTGAGCGCCAAGCTAATGACGAGAAACAGGCTGCTGAGCGCCGGGCTATCGAGGAGAGGCTGCAGGAAGCGTTGAATGCGATTGCACATGCGACTACTCAGCAGCAGCTAGATCCTCCTCGATCTTCCTCGTCTAGTTGTGCTCCGGCCGCTGACCCGTACCCGTTTGCCAACATCCAGGTTAACTTTGTTTAACTATTTTTCTCCTAAAATAAAGTTATTTAAATAGTATTAGATTGGACTCACTTATTTATTTCACGTATTATCTCTGTTTATTAAAGGAGCAAAAAAAATGTCGTCTCCAAATACCATTAGACGGGCACCCTGTAGATGCGGCCTACGGGACGGTGTTGCCATCAGGTCCACTCACGCTCATCAGTTTCGTACGTCTACCCCCATTCTACGCGCGTGTGACCTTGGACCTGATAGTTGATGGATTTGAGCATGCATACCTTCCGATGGCGTTTGACAACAAATGCACGCTGATCGAAGCGAAGGGAGACATATTGCCCTGGCCAGCATGTTATATTGTTGTCACCGATGAGGTAAGACTGTTTGACAACCATTTAGTATCTAATAAAATGCATTATTTAGCATTAAGTGTCTAATCTAATCTATTATAGATCCCTGAGCTTCCTCGCCGCGTAACCCGGCCCAGACTAGAAGAGACCAGCGCGCCGGCGAATCCTGATCCCTGAGCTTCCTCGCCGCGTATCCCGGCCCAGAGAAGAAGAGATCTGCGCGCCGGCGAATCCTGTCAGAAGTACAAGGGTATGTTCTAGATAATTGTTTAATGTTACTATAATAATCAATTAGTAATTATCTTTACATTGATGCTTTACTGTTTGTGTGTGAAGGGTAAGAATCCAGTGAGTCGGGGTGCGAAAGGTAAGAATCCAGCGCCCGTCCGGGGTCACACCAGGACTTCTGAGGCGCCTAAAAATAAGCTCGCACTGCCACAAAAACGTTAATGTTTTGGGGCCAAGCAGATGAATCTTTACGACAAGATCATGTTGAATTCATCTCAAACTAACAACTTCATGATGACGCTTCCAAAGTCGATGTTTCACTACGAAGAAGATATGATGACGGCAATCAACTTTGAGGACATCAGAGAGATGATGTGTGGAGATTATCTGAACATTAACATTATTCAAGCTTATCTAAAGTAAGTGTTCTTTCCTCATACTGTAAAAACATATAGAATAAGTATCTATGAAGTTGCATTGGCTAACTTTTTATAGTACATGTGATATAATAGATGTCTGCTTGAGAGATGTGTTGAGAAGAACATGACCTGCATTACTGCGGTGTGCCCGGAGCGTTTATCGTACGACAATGTCACTAGGGACCCGGGGAGGTTTTGTGACTACATGATTCATGTCTTCAATGTTGTTGATCAACAGAATAAATTATTCATTCTAATGCCGTATCACCAAACGTGAGTTCTAATATAAAATTACATACTAATTAGCTAACTTTGTTACCTTCATTTCTCATTTCATTTTGTATTTGACATTGTAGCCACCACTGGGCTTTGTTTATATTCTGCGCTGCCACCGCTACTCTGCTCGTTCTAGATCCACTAGGGCAGTGGAAAGAATTCAACACTGAAGACTTAATCAAAGAGTAAGTTTTTATTACTATTTAATTGTTTGTAAGTTTTTTGAACCAAAATTAATGTACTTGTTCATTTTGCTAAACGCTTTTGTTAATATATGTAACAGTTGTTACAAAAAAACCCCTCAGGGAGAGTTTGGTGATTTGACCGTCATTACATCAAGGTTTGGTAATTCATGTATTTCATTCGTGCTGCTATTATCTTTGTACAATTGTTTTACATTTGTGAATTTTGGTGATTTAGTGCCCTACCCAAAAGGATTCTAAGAGTTGGGGGTACTACGTGATGTGGTATATGTACGAGTTCTGCGGGTACTTCCCAAGTTTTAAGAATGATATTGACAAGGTAATACGAACGCTGTCTTGTATTTAATTCTTTCGGCAGATTTTTTTGTGTCTTTATCTTAATCTCATTATGTGTTCCATTCCTTTTCTTGTTGCAGATTAAAGAGCATTATGCCAGATTCAAGACTTATGCTCCTGCCGACTTGTTGCATGTCAGAGAGAGCATGGCAGCCATGTTTATGAGAATGGAGTGGTAGACTAGCTAGCTGCTGCTGTAACATATTTTTTGTTAGTTGCTGCTCTGATTCTGTTAGTTGCTGCTGCAACAGATTATATTGTGTAACAAATTAATTTTTTGTTAGTTGCTCTGATTCTGTTTGTAATGAATTATGCTAGCTGCTGCTGTAACAGATTCTAGCTGTTGTATTGAATGTTTCTGTTGCAATTGTGCGCAGAAATGAATTTGCAATTGTTATCTCTGTTGCAATTGTGTAACAGATTGAATATGTTACAAATTTTCGATCTGGTGCTTTATTAGATGTTATCTCTGTTGCAATTGTGTAACAGATTGAATATGTTACAGATTTTCGATCTGGTGCTTTATTAGATGTTATCTCTGTTGCAATTGTGCGCAGAGAATGAATTTGTGTTGTTGGTATTTGATTCAGGTGGTTCAATTGTGCAGTTTCTGCCCTCTGTTGCTTATCTGTTACAATTCTGTCTCTGTTGCAATTGTGTAGATTTGTAAAAAAAAATAATAAAAAAAAAATTACACTTTAGATTACGGTTCTAACAATAACCGTAATCTAAAGTCCTTTGGGCGCGCGCGCCAAAAGACTTTAGATGACGGTTATTGCCAAAACCGTCATCTAAAGTGTCGACTTTACATTACGGTTATTAGTAAAACCGTGATCTAAAGTCCTTTGGTTCGCGCGCGCCAAAGGACTTTAGATCACGGTTTTACAAATAACCGTAATGTAAAGTCAATGACACGCAGGCCGGAAAAGGGACTTTAATTACGGTTTTAAACCGTAATTAAAGAAACGCCATCTTTATTGACGCCCGCGTAGATTACGGTCCAGAACCGTAATTATACACGGTTTTGGACCGTAATTAATGGGTCGCGTTCCACCAGTGAACGCAGCAAACGACACTCAAACGGAACTCAAACGAGCGAGTTATGGCGAAAACAGAGAGGGGCCCGAACTTGTGTCCTAACTTCGAAGTTCGGACACAAGCTCATACTCAAACAGAGGGGAAAACCAAGATGTCCGAACTTCGAAGTTTGGACTGAAGTTCGAACAGTTTTTCGGAAAAAGTTACGTGGTGAAGTCCAAGCTTGGAAGCTCGGATTATTTCAGAAAACAGGGGTGTCTGAACTTCAAAGTTCGGACTGAAGTTCGGACATGCCCCGAACACGAAAATACAGAAGCCCAAAACATGTTGTCCGAAATTCAAAGTTCGGACTGAAGTTCAGACAGCGTGAAAAATCCAGTTTTCAGAACGAAAACAGACGTGAACAAAAGCTTCAAACAATGCCAAATTGTCACAGAAACACCGAGTTTGCAGAAAAACAACCATGGGGGTTTTACACAATTAAAACCACATTAAATCAGAGGAATCGAGCACCACAAACGCAAGACAACCCAATCACTTAACAACAGTTTAAACACCCCATGGGTGAACACACTAGCTGAATTCGTGAGCCACCTACCTCAGTTACAGCAGAGACGAAACCCAAATCTGATGTAGAGTCCAAGCCAACACAGTTCCAGCAACGCAGACCAACAATGCAGTTCCGAACACTGAACACCACAATCGCAGAACAATGCCAATTCAGAAACGCAAAACTAAACCCCGAAACTGAAACTGAAATCCAGAAACTGTAACACAATCCTCACCTGAATCTGTCTACGGATTTGCAGAGCACGCCAGCAGTAGATGAATTCGATAGAGGAGTCGAGAAGAACCGCTGATTCATAATCAGATTGCAGAGGATGAATTAGAACATGAAATTCTGCACAACTGAAGAACTGAGAGGGGGATGAATACTATACCTTGAACAGAACGCAAATTGTGTCGGAGAAGATGAATTCACAGCAGAGATTCAGAACCCGGACAAACACAGCAGCAGCCGACTCTTGACAGATTGAGAAGAAAGGAAAACGTTGAAGAGGAGAGGGAGAGCGAGACGTCTGACAAACTGATCGAGGGTTAGGAATACTGAACGTGATTAACATCACGATAAGAGAAGCTTTAATATCTCTTAATTGATAAAATAAAGCCCTTACCAGAAAAATAATTAACGAATGACCTCCACGCCCCCGACTTTAATCCAAAGGACTTCCATGTCCTGAATTTAAAGCGAACCAACATAAAGTAAGATTGCGACGAAATAAGTTATAACAAAACCTTGGGTTATAACATCACCTCCCCCTTAAAAGAATTTCGTCCTTGAAATTAAAATGTACCTACTGCTCGAAAAGGGCGGGAAACTTGGTTCGCACTTCAATCTCCAACTCCCAAGTGGCCTCCTGCTCTGACTGACCCGTCCACTGGATCTTGACCAAAGGCATGGTCTTACTCCGGAGCTTACGAACAGCTCGAGCCAAAATCTTCAGAGGCAATGCTTCATAAGTGAAGTCCTCTCTAAGCTGAAGCAGACCGAACTCTATCACATGAGACGGGTCTGGAATATACTTCCTCAGCATAGACACGTGAAAGACACTGTGAACTCCAGCCAACGACGGTGGCAATGCTAAACGATGGGCAACCGGTCCAATCCTCTCTAAGATCTCAAAAGGGCCCACAAAATGAGGGCTAAGCTTGCCTCTCTTCCCAAACCTCACAACACTCGGACTGGGGAGACCTTAAATAAACGTGATCGCCCACCTCAAACTCCA
>JAIOTZ010001566.1:0-31712 GCA_023374045.1 Limonium bicolor | reverse complement strand
ATCAGTTCCCAAATTCAAGGAGCAACGTCCACTAAACCATAACAGTCATCAACTATCATCCTTGGGCTGAAATTCCTGCAAAATATGGACAAAATCCAAAGCCTTTACTTTTTGATAATTCGAGAGAGTCTGTCGGTCAGTTGCGAAAATTAAGGAGCAAGTACAACAACTACATTGACTTACAACGGTCATCATCGTTCAGACTTGGACCAAAATTATCTCTACGTGGCACTATCAGAAGACTTGGCTCCAGCTTCCGAAATTTGTCTCCAGCTTTTGAAATTCAAGGAAAGAGTCGTTGGTTCCTGAAATTTCACAACAGACTCTCTCCAACGTTCAGATCCTAACAACTATATAAGAGACTTGTCTTTTCGTTTCTTATTGTAGCTTTCTAGAGAGAATTATTCAGAGCATTTGTTTAGACAAAGCTCTGCCTATTTTAGAGAGAAAAAGAGAGAGAGAAGTATTAGATTCGTTTGTGCATATCGACAGAGTCATTCTAGGTAGGACCTAGTTTTCACTACACTTATCATTGAGCTGATCAGAGACTATATTGGGTGAGTGAGTGAAAACCACGAAGTAGATCTCATCTACTGAGTGGGCATTATAAGTTGTTTTGTTTTGACCAGGAAATAAAATAACTTTTATTGTGTATCCTGCTGAGTTTCACAGAGTCCCTCTACCTTTCGAGTGTTAATCCATTTAGCTCCTCTAAGTCTCTCTTACTTTACTACCTTGAGCAACTGCTTCCATGCACCTAGTTGGACTAAGTGTTTCTATGTCTCAAGTGTAAGTTCGATTGAGTCAAACCATCTCACAGACTAACACCTTGAGTTGGTTTGAGTCAGCCGTCCGATCCTACACGTGGTATCAGAGCCTTGTTGAGGCTGATAGTCAATCAACTAGGAATGGCAAACCTCTTCGCCAATCAAAACAACAAAATGTAATTCAAGCATCCTAGACTCACCTCCACAAACTACGATCATTGGAAAAATGAGATCGAGCAACACATTGAGTCAGTCAACTCTGAACTTTGAGAGATAGTCACTGGAGGAGATCTCGCAGTCAATCTAGATCGATCCACATGGACTGCTGCTGATCGTAAAAGGTATGTGCTAAATCGACAAGCATCCCGCGCAATATACACCTGTCTGTCCATTCTAGAATAAAGAAGAGTCAATCACTGTAAGTCCGTAAACGAGATATGGACTCTCCTTCAAGCTACCCACGAAGGAGTCACTAAACTCAAGAAATGCAAAGCTCAAGAACTTCAAATGGACTATGAGAATTTTTTGCAAAAACCAGGTGAGACTCTGGAAGAAGTGCTTGATCGTTTTTATTTACTAACCACTACTATGCAGGAAGTTAACATCTTACCGGATAGAGAGAGTATCTTGCACAAACTGCTTGACAGTCTCCGAGAAGAGTGGGCAGAGACGGTAATCTCCACCAAAGCATGCAAGGACTTATCCAAATGGAGCTGCCAAGACCTAGGTTTCTATCTACAATATGTAGATAAGTACAAGAAGAACGTTCGAAAGAAGTGTGGTAATACATCTTCTTCTTCTCCTAGTAAAATTACTATATTGAGTGACCAAGCCTTGCAGGTTAATTCGACTCAGTACACTCAAGAAGGAGCCCATGTCGCTGATACTCAAATCAGACAAGCTAAGGCGGAGTTGGTGGATATTATTGTTGAAGAGAGTGAGGCTGAGACTATGGAAGACTTTGTCTTCATAGTAAAGAACTTCCGAAAATTCATGCGTAACCAACCAAATCGACAGACTCGGTCATTCTCAAATACCTCTAAACAAGTCTTCAACACTGTCACCTGTTTTAACTGCAATAAACCTGGTCATTTCAAAAAGGACTGCCCGTTACTCAAAAACCAGTATAGAAAATCACAAGGGAGGTCACTGATGGCAGCCGTCAGTAGGGGTGACTCAGACTCCGATGATCAAGACATAGAGTCAAGCGGGCTAGTATTTCTCATAGCACATGATCCAACTGAGTCCATGATCCCCGACAATGAGGTAACTCGCTCTCATCTTGAGACAGACCTTTATCGTATATCTCCTATGGGTTTTATGACTTTGATTGCTAAAATGGTCTCTGAGACTAACTCTCTTAAAGATGATCTCAACATAAAAATCTCCGAGTTAACTGAGGAACCGGAGATCTCAAAAAGTCTTATGTATGCTCTAAGAGATGAAGCTGAGGAGCATAAGACAATTTCCTGCTCACTTAGATTGGATCCGCAAGACTCTCGCGTCATGTTGACTGCCTTAAAAAGGAGCTTAACAGAGTCAAGAGTCTTACAGAATCAAACTAAAGGGAACAGGAAGAGTCACTCACTCAGATTGACTCTCTCAAACATGACCTCACTGTTTTCGATGACAAGTGTTGTTCTTTGCAGAATAAGTTAAATAGTTCAGAATCTCAAGTTATCTCTCTAACCTCTTCTGTTGAGGAACTCACTCGAAAACTGAAATAAAAGGAATATGCACTCTCTCTTAAACCAGTCAATTTCATCAGACAGGTCACTCCATCAGAATTGTCTGAGTGGGCCAACTCCTAGATCAAGGAAGTTAGTCAAGATCGTGATAATCTACAAAAGGAATTTGAAAAACTCTCCCAAGAGATAGTCAATATACTATCTGGAGTTGGATCCACTCAATCCAAGCCCAAGTGGCATAAAAGTAAATTTGATATTCCGAAAAACATATTCAAATCCAACAATAAACCCAAGCGCCAACAACAAAAAGAACATTTTGATTCTTGGTGGAAAGGACAACAAAAGTATGTTAACCTTCCCCCCACCAAGATTTGTGGTTATTGTGGATGTCTTGGACATCGAGATAGTTCCTGTGAAAAGCTTCACAAGGAAATGTCATTTAATATCAAGCGACTCAATCTTATCCTTGAGGCATGAGAAAAGTTGGAAAAATCTGGTTCAAAAAGGGGACCCAAGTATATTTGGGTTCCCAAAACAACCAAGTGATTTTTTTTGCAGCTGGAAGCGAGCGTGGAGATGGACTATTTGTACTTGGACAGTGGGTGCTCCAGACACATGACTGGAGATCCCGACAAATTCAGCTCGCTTTCATCCTACAAAGGAGGTAAGGTCACTTTTGGAAACAACAACCAAGGTGAAATCGTGGGAGTTGACTCCGTAGGTAACCCCTCCAAGTTTAAGGTAGATGGAGTCCATCTGGTCACTAGAGTTCAACATAGTCTGTTAAGCATTTTTCAAATTTGTGAAAGATTCAGTTTAGTACTTTTCTCATCTGTCGAATGCAAAGTTTTTGATGAACATACATGATCTATAGATGCTACGGGACGTAAAGAAGGAAATATGTACAAGAAGTATCTATATGCCATCAACTCTGACGACCAAGTTTGTCTATGTGCTCGCTTTCAAGCAGCACCCAAACAGTCCCATCTCAAGGCGGTCAAGCAAATCTTTCGATACTTAAAAGGAACCAGTCAACTTTATCTATGGTACCTTCGTTCCCCTATATTACTTTATCTGATTTTAGAGATTCTGACTGGAAGGATTCCCTCCATGATCGAAAGAGTACATCTAGTAATGCACAATTCCTTTGTCTATGCTTAGTCTCTTGGTCCTCTACAAAACAAAATTTTGCTGAGATCAAATTGGCATCCTCTGTGATAGCAATTGCGCATTTAAAATCTCTGGGAACACAGTCCAACATTTGACAACCAGACACATTGAAATACGTTTCCATTTCTTGAAGGACTGTGTTGAGAAAAAGCTAATTCAACTTGACTTTGTTCCAATAAAGGATCAGCTAGCAGATATCTTTGTCAAGCCTCTTCCTACCACCAGATTCGAGGCACTCCGTTCACCAATCGGATTGACTCAATCAACGTAAGACGGTAGTCTCTCTCCTCCCTTGGCTGTAATAATTAGTAGGTGTTGCTCGCATACTGTTTGATTCAATCCATGTTCTCATATTGATAGACTGTGTCTGTTCTTTGTGTCCCTTTGTGATTTTCACTTAAAAATAACAAAAAAGGGGAGAGAGGACAAAGAAAGGTACTCCGCTAACTTGTTTCTCCTGAACCAAAACGGACCTCGTCCACTCGGTTATTAAGCCTTTAAGGGTGCTTCATCACCTAACTTCCTAAGGGTGTGAAACCTGGGAAAGTTGGCCCAAAGCTGTTACATGGGTGGAGAAAAAAGTTTGGGGAATGGAGACAGACCCTGTGTGCTTAACTTGTTAAATATTTATGAATTGCAAATATAGAGCTATAAAGTCTTCAAAACTACAATGCAATGCAACAGGGATCATAACAAGTTATGAGTATGTGGCAATGAAAGGTATTGTGGAATATGACAATACTTCTTGCCCCTTGTCGTCCATGAGTATGTTTGCGTTATGGATACAATCAATTTGTTTTTTAATGTACAGATTGACTTAAACTCTATTGCAAACTTCCCTTACTGATGACAAAAAAGGGGGAAGTAGTGAATCCCGTCTCTCTACGAACGGGTCACTCTAGTTAGGTTATGGATTGACTTTGTCTCTGTGCGACTAGGTCTTAGGTGAAGTTTGAATATTCTGCTTCATTTTTACTCTCTTGGTACTAGATCATGTTGGTTGCAGTTTCTTAACTTAGTCATATATTCCCTTTTCCCAATCTCTCTTAGTAGGTTGTGCTTTGCCAAATTGTGCTCATCGATTCAGGGGGAACTCTAACAGAATTACTCAATCTATGATGTGATTAAGGGGGAACTTGGACAGGGTCAGTTCCCCATAATTCTTTTTGCTCTTGTCTTGTTTTGCAGATTGACTCATTCGGGATTCACAAAAAGAGTTTTGCTATCATCAACAACAAGGGGGAAACTGTTGGAGTATAAAGGTGTTGCTGAGATAGTCAACCAGATCAAACGAGTCTATCACATTTCTCAAAACAAGACAGAGTCAGCCAATCTTGAAAGATCGAGTGAGCTCTTAGATCGAATGAGTCTCTCTATCCTTAACGAAAGAGGAGAGAGTCTATCCATGTGAATTCATCAATCGGTTACGAAATTCAAGGAGCAACGTCCACTAAACCATAACAACCAACAACCATCATCCTTGGGCCAAAATTATGCAAAATGTGAGCAAAATCCAAAGCCTTTACTTTCTGATAATTGAGAGAGTCTGTCGATCAGTTGCGAAAATTAAGGAGCAAGTACAGCAATTACTTTGACTTACAACGGTCATCAATGTTTAGACATGGACCAAAATTCTCTCAACGTGGAACTAATCAAAAGACTTGGCTCCAGCTTCTGAACTTTGGCTCCAGCTTTCGAATTTCAAGGAAAGAGTCGTTGGTTCCAGAAATTTCGCAACAGACTCTCTCCAACGTTCAGATCCTAACAACTATATAAGAGACTTGTCATTTCGTTTCTTATTGTAGCTTTCTAGAGAAAGCTCTATCTATTTTAGAGAGAGAAAGAGAGAGAGAAAAAGGGAGAGAGAGAAGTACTAGATTCGTGTGCATATCGACAGAGTCATTCTAGGTAGGACCTAGTTTTCACTAAACTTATCATTGAGCTGATCAGAGATTGTATTGGGTGAGTGAGTGAAAACCACGAAGTAGATCTCATCTACTGAGTGGGCACTATAGGTTGTTTTATTTTGACCAGGAAATAAAATAACTTATATTGTGTATCCTGCTGAGTTTCATAGAGTCCCTCTACCTTTCGAGTGTTAATCCATTTATCTCCTCTAAGTCTCTCTTACTTTACTACCTTGAGCAACTGCTTCCACGCACCTAGTTCGACTAAGTGTTTCTATGTTTCAAGTGTAAGTTCGATTGAGTCAAACCATCTCACAGACTAACACCTTGAGTTGGTTTGAGTCAGCCGTCCGATCCTACAGTTTGTAGAATGTAGGTTTTCGAAATCTATTTTTGAAAATAGTTTTGGAGATAACATTTAGTGAAATAAAGTTTTTTAAAGATGAAGAGAATGTTTATGAGCTAAGGTGGGGCTCTATATTGAACGAGCTCGTAAAACAACTTTAAAAGATATGCAAAAGAGAACTCCGAACGTTTTAAAACAGAATGGTTTGAAAAATGGTTTGCACACATGTATAGCATAAAGTAAATCGTGGCTATATTTGATGTGGAGCTGTAAGTGTTGATGTTGGGATCATCACTTTCCAGGTCAATTATGATTCCGTCACACCGGAGCAACCGTCGTCCCTTGTTCATCTCTCGGGGTTTTTCTCTGTTATGCCTTTATGGGGCATGTCATAAAGAAGGCCCCTCGTCGAGTGCTTAATTTCGAAAGGTCAAGACACCCGAGATGATAAGGAAACATACGCCACTGCCAGTGATGATCCGACAACACGCTCACTTTTCGGGAAACTCGGGGAAGTACTGCATGGAGTCGGGTCTCCCGTCGTCTGCACGATACGGTGTCTCTAAAGTCCAAATTATTCACTGACTACGCTGTGCCATGTATGGGTATCCGGTAAATACGGGATCCTCTATGGATTTGTAGCGCGACATTGGGCTTTAAAGGCACCTGGAGAACTGAGCCCATGCAATCTTCGGGGTAAGGCTGTAATACCCTTGAGGTTTACCTCCCACATCGATTGGAGGGGAGAACGAACCACTCCTTATATGGGTGGGGATACCTCTCCTTGTTGTGAGGCCTCTGGAGAGGTGTATATGTTGACCCTCCGGAACAAAACCCCACTAGGGACAATATCCACCATGGGCAGGGCTTTCCACTTCCGCTGGGCCACTCTGGTGTGAGGCCTTTTGGGGCTAGGAAACCCCAGGAACAAAACCGTGCGGCCTGCGTGCCAAAGCGGACAATATCACAACAGTTGGATACTGGGCTGTTACAATTGGTATCAGAGCTAGACCCAGGTCGGTGTGCCGGTGTGGCTCGCGAGGGCGCTAGGCTCCCAAGGGGGGTGGAGTGTAATACCCTTGAGGTTTACCTCCCACATCGATTGGAGGGGAGAACAAACCACTCCTTATATGGGTGGGGATACCTCTCCTTGTTGTGAGGCCTCTGGAGAGGTGTATATGTTGACCCTCCGGAACAAAACCCCACTAGGGACAATATCCACCATGGGCAGGGCTTTCCGCTTCTGCTGGGCCACTCTGGTGTGAGGCCTTTTGGGGCTAGGAAACCCCAGGAACAAAACTGTGCGGCCTGCGTGCCAAAGCGGACAATATCACAACAATGGGATACTGGGCTGTTACAAAGGCAAAGAGTGGTCAGACAGTCGTCATACAAAGGGGTGACTACCCATAAAACCCGACTTAGACACTTGACCTGGCAGCTGGACACTGAAGGCTCATGGTTCACTATATGCTGGCTTTGACTAGGATATGGAAGATAATTTTGGATCATGAGTCTTTAGGGCGTAGGTCGGTGACCGTCTCGCCTCATGGGTATAACCACTCAATGAGTGACCCGACTCATGGGAGATCAACCGTGGACCGATTGGGATCCCATGACTCGTGGAAATAGGGGTGACACAGAGGAATGCATGTCCTAAACTACCCATGCACTCACAACTTGTAAATGTAAAAGCGGTAATGGTGTAGGTCAGTGACCGTCTCTCCCCGCAACAACCAACAATAATATGAATGCGGTAAGTAAAGCAAAGAAGAACAAACAACCCTTTTTACTAACTGTTTTGTCTTGAAGGCCATGATTCCAATTGGTTGTTTATTAACCTAAAGGGAAGTTAGCTTAATTCAATCCTAAGTGTCTCTTTCTAATCGTGAGCTAATCATTAACCTAATTGTTGTGTTGTCTGTTGAGGATCTAACAAGTCCTAACTGTCCTCATCAGATACACACTCTAAGTGTGGAATAGAATAATCCTAGAGGCTTGGAATGAATCTTTGGAAGGTTTTGAAAGAAGTTGGAGAAACCCGACAATTTTGAATGGAGTTCAGTCTTCCTTGAGTTTGAGAAAAACTTACTCAAGTTTTCCCCGCGACACCAGATTTCTTTCGAGATACTGGAGAGCTACATGGGAAGCGTTGGGTACAGAATTGAAGCTGAGTACCGCCTTCCATCCTCAGACCGACGGTCAGACAGAAAGGACCATCCAGACACTGGAGGACATGCTTAGAGCATGTGCCTTAGACTTTCGTGGGAGTTGGTTAGATAAGCTTCATCTTATCGACTTTTCGTATAATAATAGCTATCATGCCTCGATTAAGATGTCGCCTTTCCAAGCTCTATACGGTAGACCTTGCCGTACACCCTTGTGTTGGGATGCGTTAAGTGAAGCGGTCATCATAGGACCGGAGTACCTTGAACAAGTACAAGCTGAAGTTCACCAGATTCGAGCCAATATGAAGGCAGCCCAAGATAGACAGAAATCCTATGCGGATGTGCGACGACGCGAACTTGAGTTCGCCGTGGGCGACCAAGTGTTCTTGCACGTTTCACCTATGAAGGGTGTCTTCCGATTTGGCCAGAAGGGCAACCTGAGCCCAAAGTTTGTAGGGCGGTATGCTATCACCGAAAGAGTTGGAGTTGTAGCCTACAGGTTAGCATTACCTGAGGACTTGGGACGTGTCCATGATGTATTTCATGTGTCACAACTCAAGAAGTACATTGCTGATCCTTCTCATGTCCTAGAGCCTGAGAGATTATCTATTAAGCCGACCATGAGATACATCGAGACCCCTGTGAGAATCCTTGATAGGAAGACCAGAGACACTCGCCATAAGTCTATACGAATGGTGAAGGTCCTATGGTCAAACCATGATGTCGAAGAAGCGACATGGGAATTGGAAGATGCCATGAAGGTGAAGTACCCACAGTTATTCATAGACTAGATAGACTAGTATATAGTGGATACGGGTACAGGGCGTACCTCTTTTTAAGGGGGGTAGAGCCTTTTTGCTTTTGCATTGCTTCGGGTTAGCATTGCATTAGAGTGTGTGTATTGTAGTATGTTTTGATGGTACATGTAGTGCGGAGTGTATCTGGTGTGTATGTGTAATGTGAATGTATGGATGTGTATGTGCAATGTGTAAAGTATTGGTGTAATGCGTATTGTGAATTGCAATGGTGTATTGTGTGATGATATGTATGGAAATGGTGTATTGTGTATGTGAAATCGTATGATGCTTGATTTGTGTATGTTTGTAAGGTAGAAGAAGTAAACACCTCATAGGTAGTAGAAAGACATATTATGGCAATTGGTTTGCCTAATGAGTAGAATTATTGAACTATTAACCTTGAGCAACTTTGAGGGCAAAGTTTTTTAAGGGGGGTAGATTGAAATACCCCGTAATTAAAAATAGTGATTAATTTGGCTAATAAATATTTTAGAAGCTTAATTAAGTATAAATAAATACTAGGGAACAAATCCCGAAGAAAACGGATCCTTAAAATGGATTAAAAACACAAACGAACATTAAAGCGCGTTTTTCAAGGAAACCGGGAAAACGCGACTTTAAGCGGGTCAAATAGACTCGTAACAATTTTGGTCAACTAAATAGTCATTAATAAACATTAATGAAGGTCTAGGACCAATAAAATCAATAAAACGAGAAAATAGTAAAAACTGTCAAAAACGGGAAGTTGTGGGGTGAGAGTGTAATTAAAATAAACTAGTGTGTCCACTATTGCAATTAATGTTTTAAAAGCCCATGTGAGGAGGGTGTGCATCCGGCTGACCTAATAGCCCATACCCCCTCTCTTAATTCCCTCCTTATTTGCCAAAGGACAAAACAAATAAAAAGCGAAAAGTAATCTCTCTCCTCCCTCACAACTCTCCCTCACGTTTTATTTCTCTGCCCAGCACCCTCTTCTTCCTCTCTGCTAACCATGGCGATTTGAAGCAGCCACCCACAGAGCCATCTTCTTCTCCATTTTTGAAACCTCAAATCACCACCAAATGCTACAAAAACCATACCGTTGAATTCGTATCGCTTAGGAGATCATGTTACACCCTTCAAAAATCTAAAACCTCCAATTGTTTTTTTGAGGGTATTATCGTTTAAGAGCTTCAGGAGCACCATTTCAAGATCTAAATTCTTCTCCATGTTCTAAGGTAAGAAGTAGACCAAAGCTTCACTCTTTTCCATTTTTCCTTGTAAAAATACAAAACTCATGTAACTACCACTATTCCATTACTCAGTCGGTTCGGCATTTCAAAGAGGAGTTGAAGCCTTGTCATTTTCTACTCAAAAACTCCATTAGAAGCCCAAGGTAAGATCTCCTAAGAATTTAAATAAGTTCTCATAAGTTAGGGTTTAAAACTTACGTAAAAAATTTACTAGTTTGGTGTGTATGTGTGTACCTTGTTACATGGAGTAGCTTGGTTTAAATAAATCAAGAAAACAAAGATGGAAAGAGGAGCAAGAAAGGAGAAGGAGGAGAAAAGGAAAAGAAACAAGGAAACCAAGGTAATGAGAAG
This sequence comes from Limonium bicolor, assembly GCA_023374045.1. Classification (NCBI taxonomy): domain Eukaryota; kingdom Viridiplantae; phylum Streptophyta; class Magnoliopsida; order Caryophyllales; family Plumbaginaceae; genus Limonium; species Limonium bicolor. The sequence goes on along the minus strand of JAIOTZ010001566.1, from coordinate 21,289 downwards.
CCTCTGTATAATTTTAATGTTTGTGTATGTGTAGGTATATTACAGTAACAATGTCTAAGCCACTGTAACTGTAGGAAAGGAATGGAGTAAGTTAATGTTAATTGAATTTGTAGTTTGAAGCTTTTGAAAACAAGGAAATAAAATGCTAAGTGTAAGTAGTAAGTGTGCAGTGATGTTTAGAATGTGGTGAGAATAATGTATATGTTGTACAGGTTGTGAACATATTGAGTGTGCAAAATTATGTGGTGAGAACACTTAGAAATGTAGGGAACCTCTGTCAAAAATTTGGTTAGAAATTAGAGACTTGGTTGATGTTAGAAAAGAAAGAAACAGAAGAGAATTGCAGAGAAGGAAAGAATAAGGTTTTTCACTTTGTGTTGTGTAACACGAAAGGAAATGTAGTTGAGTGGAGTGTAAATGGTAAGACGTGAGTTGTCAAACTAAGTTAGGATAGATTGAGAGTCATTTAGTTAGTGTGGAGAAGAATGGAAGAGTCGGTAGCATTAGTTGAAGAAGTAGAAATGTAACAGAGGAGAAAAACTTAGAGTGAGGTGAGTTAATGTAACAGATTTGGTTAGAGGTGGATTAGGCTAGTTTAAAATGCTTAAACAATGTCAAAACATGCTAGATTATGTGTAGGAATATTAGGGAAGAGATTGGTAGAAATTTGGAGTTGAAACAAGTTGAAAAACTTACATAAATTGCAAAACTGTAACTGGTCCGAGTTTGCAAACCAGTGCGCAAACCCGGACCAGCATAAAAACACGACAGACTATTTTGTAAAAGGAGTGGTCCGGGTTTACAAACCAAGACACTAACCCGGACCACCCCAAAAACATACCCGTAACTTACCAAAACATGTGGTCCGGGTTTGCAAAGGAGTACACAAACCCGGACCATGCATAAAAAGCACCCGTAACTCACAAATACAAGTGGTCCGGGTTTGTATACTAGGGTGTAAACCCGGACCATACGATTTTCATACCCGAGGACTGTCCCATCGTGTTGGTCCGGGTTTGTAAACCCGGACAACAACCCGGACCAACCTAAAATCCTTCCAGAATGTATTTTTCAGCTAATCTAAGGATGGGTAATGATATTATAAGATGATTAAGACATAATTAATGATGTTTAACGGTCATTAAGGCCATAAACAAGTTTAGAAAATAATTTTAAGTAAGTAACCTAAGTATATGTATTTGAACAACAAAGAATTAGTAAGTATAAACCAGGAAATGTTAGTAAAGAAATTAGTAAGGTTAAGTAAGGGTAATTAACCACCCAATTACATGTATATGATAGGACTTGGATTGTGAACACCGAAGGAACGTCGGATACAAGTACAACGGTGAACGGTATGAACTTCTCATGCCCCGTATGCTACCTTGGTTACTCTGATTTGTGTGTTGTGAGCTAATTGATCACCAAATAAGATAAATGCATGAATCGGAGTTATTATGCTTACTTGTGAATATGTAGTGCTGTATTTTGTTGAATGTTATCTTTAAATCATAGTTTATATAATTCATGAAATGTATGGATGAATATGACTGTGTGTATGTATGATATATTGTACTGTGACCGAATAATATGTGATTGGACTTCTAACTGATTCCTAACAAGCTAACCAATCTAACTTAATAAATTGGTAATTAAATTGGAATGAGTAGAAGTCCGATATAGTTTCGGCCACGCGTGAGGATGAGGAGACACAAGAGGTTGGATCCGATTCCTGACTCTTAAACTGGTCCGCGGCCCAAACCCCTTAAATGGGTAGCATCCCGGATTGGTGAGTCAAGTAAATCCCGGTGGTGGGACGGTGTAGTCCCCGGGCCAGAGGTCATACCGAGTTAACATGAGTAAGAGTAAGTAAGTAAGAATGAGTAAACAAGTATGGAAAAGTAAGTAAGTAAAGTAAGAGAAATTGTATGCAAGTATTGTGAATGAGTAAAAGATTAATAAGCATCCGATTAACCCGGGTGCGTAATTTGGTTAACCCTTGCAAAGGTAAGAGTAGTGTATGCCATTGTATTGTTGTTTAGCATGTGTATTGTATTGTGTATGAATGCATGATGAATGTAAAGCATGTATGTATGTTTAAATGAACCGGATGTTTATTCGACCTTAAATAGTCGGCGTGCCCTTGTTAGCGCTTGGTATATGCGAAGTTTATATGCAGCTTTTTGCTGAGCCCCTTGGGGCACCGTTTTTAACATGATGCAGGTACTCGTGAATGATGAAGACTATGAGATTTAGTTTGAATTCTTTTTGTCTGTAATGAATGAATTGTGAACGGTGTACTAAGTAGTACACGGCTGTAGGTTTTGTTAGCCGGTGTACCATGGGGTACACCCTTTTGGATAATGAAAGAATGATAGGATGGTGAATTGGTATAGATGAGTAGTTGTTTCAAACTCATTATTTTTTGAAGCTAGTGAAAGGAATGTAATTAACTTACTTTTGAATACTCGGTAATCCATTAATATAAACGAATGGTATTTGGTATTCAGTAAGCAATGTTTTAGTAGCTCGGTATACTTAGGCATCAGACCATCACTGTATTGTAGAGTAAGCCTTGCTAGCCGTATGGGCGGTTAGCGGCGTTGTATCACCCGTCATAGTTGTAGTATTTCCGCTGCGAGTAACTTTGATTATTGGGATGATTGGACGGTAAGTACAGGATTAGGGGTAGGGGTGTTACAAAAAGTGGTATCAGAGCGTAGTACGCTCTAATGTCCATAGTTACCGAGCATAGGGATTACCGAGTTAGGATTTCAACCGTCTTAAGACGGATACTTAGAAACCTAACTAGGAACTACCGTTGTTAACAACGGATACCCTTGACGTTCTTATGAACGATACCCTTGTTTAAATTCAACACCCTTGGTCATATGTCACAACCTAATGCGAATGTTAAATATTCAGATGTCAGGAAGAGGTCCAGGTCGCCGAGGGGCCAATGACGGACCGGGTGCGCAGACGATAGCTGAGATCGTCGCCGCCACGGTAGCTCAGATGCTACCGCAAGTAATCACTGCTATGCAGCAAAACCAGCAGACTCAAACGAGACCAATCCCGTCCCCTCCACCCAGAGAAGTAAACTGGGTAAAAGCTATCGCAGATCTCCAACCTCCATGCTTTAGAGGCGAGAGCGACCCTGCCAAGCTGGAAGCCTACATCTCCGAAATGGAGACTGCATTTGAAACCCTCGAATGTCCTGCTGGAGTTCGAGTGAGACTAGCCGCCTACTATCTTAAGGATGCAGCCATGGATTGGTGGAAACTAATCAAACACGACCATGCTGATGACCCTACCTTTGACTAGGAATCCTTCATATCGCTCCTCCGATCCAAATACTACCCTGAACACGTCAAGACAAGAAAAGACTTGAACTTGATGCTTTGAGAATGACAGAGAAGATGTCTGTCGATGAGTACTACCACACCTTCACCCTCTCTTCTTCGTCTTCTACCCGACCTAGGGTATACCGCCAGGTGTTGGTCGATCGCTTCTATTGGCGGTCTGAGCCATCGCCTTCGGTACGACATGGGCAAACACTAGATTTACCTCTCTCCAGGTAAATCTCGGTTTAACCCTTAGTACATTTCAATTCCTTAATCTTACCTATCTCTACCTTTCTAAAAATAGACTCCCGGCTAATACCTGGAACTTCAGAGTGTGTTATCACGTGGCATCTCGCGTTGAGATCACTTGCCAGCTAAGGGATGAAGAAACCGCGCTTAAGCGCAATTCCAACAACAAGAACACTAGTGCCGAGGAGCAGAACCAGGGAAAGAGCTGGAAAAAGAAGAAGGGGAATTTCTTTTCAGCAATCCCTAAAGAAATTCCCAAGTGAGAGCAGTGCCCATACTGAGAAGGGCAACCCGGTTGAAATTCTTCAGCTAGGTTCTTATGCACCGGTGGCTGCGAAGCCACTGAGATCACACCCACCTAAGGGTAAACTTTTATTCCTAATTTGTATTCGTACAGTATCATATCTAGTATACCCACGCACAAATGTGCTAACTCTCTAAACCTTAGGTTCTGGCTCCGTTTTCACCAAGAACTACTCCGACGGCCACACCTACGTGTGCAGAAAGTGCAACCAAGACCATCCCGCAAGGATTGCTATGGGAGAGAAATCAAGTGCTACAACTGTCAGAAACCGGGACATAGAGCAAATATGTGCCCAGGAACCGTTTCCTTTGGCGACAACAAGAAAGGAAAAATCATCGGTGTAGGTAAGGTTGGTATTACATCTGACTATGTCATAGATAATGTAAATCTAGTGCATGGTTTAAAATTCACACTTGCTTAGTGTTTCTCAAATTTGTGACAAAGGGAATACAGTTCACTTCTATCTTACACATTGTAGCATAGTAAGTCACAACAATGGCAAAGAGTTGTTAAAAGGAAAAAGGTGGAAAAACATTTAGGTAACAAGCTTAGAGGATATTGACAGTCCAAATTTTCCATGCTTGAGTGCTTCAATAGATGACTCTACACTATGGCACAAAAGACTAGGGCATGTTAGAACTTATTTACTAAGAAACTTGTAAAGAAACAGTTGGTAAGAGGTCTTCCTGAGATTAATGAATCTGAGACCAATCTTTGTGATGCTTGTGTTAGAAGCAACAGACAAGACTTCTTTTAATCAAAGAACTCAGTTAGAACATCCAAACCACTTGAATTACTTCACATGGACTTATGTGGACCTATGAGAGTCAAAAGTTTTAGAGGAAATTGGTATGTGTTTGTAATTGTTGATGATTAGTCACGGTTTGTCTAGACACTCTTTATTGCTTCCAAAGACGAAGTCTTTGAGAAATTTCAAGCCTTTGCAGGAAAAGTCCAAGTACAACTCAATCTCAAGCTTAAGACTCTTCAGTCTGATCATGGGTCAGAATTTGAGAATCAACAATTCATGGATATGTGTAAATAACATGGGATTAGTCACACATATTCAGCACCAAGTACACCCCAACAGAATGAGGCAGTTGTGCGAAAGAACAGAACACTACAAGAGGTAGCCAGGGTCATGCTGTTGGGGAGCAATCTTCCTCAAGTCTTCTGGGCAGAAGCGGTGGCGACTACATGCTACATCAAATAGAACACTCATACGACCGATCATCAACAAAACTCCCTATGAGTTAATCAAGGGAAGAAAACCAAACATAAGTCACTTCAGGCAATTTGGTTGCAAATGTTATGTCCACAACAATGAAAATAGTCCCCTTGGAAAGTTTGATGCCAGAAGTGACGTGGGTCATCTTCCTTGGATACTCTGAAAGAAGCCGGGCATACAAAGTATACAACAAAAGGACACTGAAGGTGGAGGAAAGTGTCCACGTAGTCTTTGATGAGGCTGACGTACACAAGGTCAAAGAATTTGATGAAGATAAAGAACTTGGATTCAATCTAGCTGATCAAGATCACCCCAAAAATGAATCACCGACTGAAGAAAACTTGCCCGACAGGTCAGTGACAGGTCAACACAGGTCGACGGGAAACAATGATGTCGAGGATCCTATCTCTCCATCAACCATTCATCAATCTCGCGCTTTGTACAAAATCATCCATTGGAGAATATCATATCAGACATATCCAAAGGAACTCAACAAGAGCACAAACTCGAGATCTTCTAGCCTTCTCAACGACAGTCTCACCCATCGAGCCCAAGAACGTCAAGGAAGCCCTTCGAGACTCAGACTGGATCAATGCAATGCAAGAAGAACTAAACCAGTTTGAAAGATGCAAAGTCTGGTATCTTGTGCCTCGTCCTACTCATCAAGGAGTACTTTGCACAAAATGGGTCTTTAAAAACATGCTGAATGAAATGGGAGAAGTTGTCAGGAATAAAGCTCGTCTGGTAGCTCAAGGATATCGTCAACAAGAAGGAATAGACTTCCAAGAAACCTTCACCCCAGTTGCAAGGAGGGAATCTATCAGATTACTAATTGCATTTGCTGCACACAAAGGAATCAAACTCTTCAACTTGACATCAAGAGTGCCTTCCTAAATGGGTACGTCAAAAAGGAAGTGTATGTTGAGCAACCTCCAGGTTTCGAGTCACAAGAAGGAAAGACATGGTACTCAAACTTGACAAAGCTCTTTACGGGCTCAAAAACAACTCTAAGATCATGGTATGATCGCCTGTCCTCCTATCTATTGGAAAACCACTTTAAAAGAGGTGAAGTATACAAACTCTATTCGTTTACAACAACAAAAGAGATTTCCTAATTGTGCAAGTATATGTTGATGATATAATCTTTGGAGCCTCTGATGAGAAATATTGCAAAAACTTCGAAGCATTGATGAAAACGGAATTTGAGATGAGTGATCTGGGAGAATTGAAGTTCTTCCTAGGACTTCAAGTCAAGCAGAATGGTGAAGGACCATCATATCCCAAGAAAGTACGTAAAAGACTTGCTGAAGAGATTTGGAATGGAGGGATGTAAAACGTTTGACATACCAATGGCAGTTCGCACTAAGATGGGTATCATGACTGGTGACCGACTGGTCGACCAGCGATCTTACAGAGAGATGATTGGTTCTCTACTATATTTAACTGCTAGTAGACCTGACATCATGTATAGTGTTTGCTTATGTGCCAGGTTTCTAGCAGTTCCAAGAGAAAGTCACCTCACAGCTGTAAAAGAATCCTACGTTACTTAAAAGGAAACATGAATCTTGGTCTCTTTTATCCTAAGTTCAATAACTGTAACGTTGTGGATTTTCAGATGCAGACTATGGAGGATCTTTCACCACCGATAGAAAAAGCAATTCAGGGACAGCATTCTTTGTTGGTTCATGTCTGATTGCATGGGGATCAAAGAAACAACAAAGTGTTGCAATCTCAACAGCTGAATCTGAATACATTGCTGCGGCAAGCTGTTGTGCCCAACTCCTATGGCTTAAACAACAAATTGGTGATTATGGCGTCAAAACAGGTACTTTACCGATTATGTGTGATAATACAAGTGCCATCTCTATTTCCAAAAATCCTGTGCATCATTCTCGTACCAAACATATTGACATTAGAAATCATTTTCTTAGAGCTTGTTGTGAAAAATAATTAGTTGGTTTAAAGTATATTTCTACTGAGAACCAACTAGCTGACATCCTTACTAAGCCATTAAGTAGAGAAAGGTTTACTAAGATTGTTCATGATCTTGGAATGATATTCATTAATCACAGCTAAATTGCTTTTTATTTCCCACGATCGGTCAACGACATGTGAGCAACACCTGTTATATTGTCGTTTAGTAGTCAACGATCAGTTTAATGCATAGAAAACATGTCAAACGACTACTTGAAGCAGATATGTCATTTTCCACAAAAGTGAGATTAGGTTAGAGACAGTCCAACAAATAGAAACGGGAAAACTTCTCAACGGATCGCGAACAACTATCATGACCGCTGCCTGTTATGAATAATACCGTTAGGACATGTCAGTGATGGGAGTTGCCGACCGTTACTCGATATCTATAAAAGGGTGATGGGAGTTTTACTCATGTCACACTATTGCCCTCACTCTCTCTAATCTCTCTAAAGCACTCAAAGCATTTTCTCTTCTCTCTCACAAAACTTCCTGCGAGACTTAGAGCCAAAGAACCTCACCTCACAGCATCTCTAAAGATTTCTCCAGCAAAAGGTCATAAACTCCAGAAATCTCTTCGAAAAATCATGGCACCAAAATCTACTCTCCGCTCCAAGATGAAAGTTGTCTCTGTAACACCCCTACTGTAAACTTTAACAATAAACCGAAACTGCAGCGGAAATATATATAACTTAAACAATAACTAAATGAGTCGGTGTCACAACGCCGTTAGCATCCCACGTGGCTAACAAGGCTGAATACATACATTTGTATCGGTCTGATGCACAGACTCCCGAGCATGGTACTAACATCCATAAATACAATAACTTTACCGAGTATAAATATTTACAACCATCACTGTAATCCAGTACTACCAAAAAATATAACACCACGGGAGCACAGGCGCATCCCAGGTCCAACATCTATAACTACAAAAAGTATCTCATACGCCTAGGATCTAAAGCCACTCCGCTTCCTCGATCCTCATCCTACCAAATAAAATATGGTGCCCCAAAGGGGCTCAGCAACCCATGGCTGGTATGATTAACGTGCAGCCCGTCGGGTACCGGGATACACGCAACCAATTGTCATGATAACATGGCATTCATTTTACAAACATCACACTTAAATACAACATTTAAACACTGCACATCAATAACAACACATAACATCACAGGAACGTATCACTTTAGGAAACAAACCATACATTAATTAGTTAACTTGGTAAGCCTAGAGAATGATCTCACCCTCATATTAAGCTTGTTACATAACTCGTTACCGTTCTGTTGGACGAACGAATAATTTAACCCCAAGATGCGTCGGATATAGTGATCCAAGCACACCGTACATAAAAATCCCCCTAGTATGAACATCAGTTAGATAAATAGCCTTGGTTAAGCTTGAGGGTGATTGTAATCCAAGAAGGAAAACAACCATAACATACTGAGAGAGCCGAACCTGATACAGATATCAACTCCCGTACATACACGTGTGGCCGGAACGACCGGACTCCTCACTCCCCGGTTAACACTTGTTAGAAGTCCCATTGTTGGAACTTAACACATTAAATCAAAGTAGGTGCTTAGGTCCAATTAGACTCACAAGGGAGATGAAATACATTTTAACAGCACAACCCACAACTAGCTCATACATAGCCGTAGTTAGAACGTTCCTTAGATCGAAACGTTAAACCGGGTACCACTCTCTTACGTAACCTAGTTCGGTCAACTAACGGGTTAGCACGTAAACGAGGTTAACGGTACCGGTACACCCACGCCACAATAATAACAATGACTGTAAACTCATTTCATGATTTAAGTCTTACAAAGTCATAAACACTCAGAAAACATACAACACACAAGCCGGTGTAAACCGGTAAGCAACAGACTGCAAGAAAACCATACCTTGGTCCCTGCTGCGTTCGAGTTCCACCGAATGCAACCCCTATACATAATTATTAAGGTCGGTTAATTACCTTATTTAACTTTCAATTTTACTAAGTTTTTTACATACTTACATGACATGTTTTACAATTAAACTTACACTTGATTATCCTCATTATACCCAATAGGGTTTACTACATAAGCCACATTTCTTTTCTGTTTTTTTTTAACAAGTATGGGTCGACCGACCCACCGACCGACCCAACCTTCTGGGTCGGTCGGAGACAGAAACTTCTCCGACTTAACCCTTTACACTTGGCCGACCCACGACCGACCCATGACCATCTGGGTCGGTCCATTCCAGAACAGTATTGATTCATTAAACCTTGCCCGACCGACCCACCGACCGTCCCAAAGCCTTCGGGGTCGGTCCGTTCCAGAAACATTTTGATTCAATGTTTTAGCCGACCGACCCACCGACCGACCCAACCTCTTGGGTCGGTCGATTCCAGAAACATTACCGTTGCCTTATTACAGTTCGACTGACCCAGCCAGGGTCGGTCCCCTGGGTCGGTCGACTGCAGAACTTCCCCAAATTTTGTCTAACTTTCTCCAACTTTTTCCTCACCTTCCAATGTGTTTTAAATCATTTGGCACACTAAAACCTTTATATACCATCCTCCAAACTCATTTTCTAAATCCCTCAACACTTACTCAATTTCTTACAAAATTCTAACACTTGTAATGTTTTTCCTCAAGTTTCTAAGTGGTGGTTTATACCTATGATAACAACTAACCAAAATGATTTCTCACCAACATTACATCTACTCCCAAGTATCATTTCTCACCAACAAATTCCTTTAGACAATCTCCTTAAGATTTCCCCTTAAGATTTCTCCACAAGTTCTTACCTCCTCCTAACAAGACATTATTTTCCTCTTGTTTACTAAAATTTGTATAAGTTCAAAACACACACCCACCATGACTTTGGTGTATCTCAAATCACCCATTTGATCTCTAAACCTCCAAGACAAAGCCTAAGTCATTTTAGCACCTAGGAACACCTTAATTCCCTTTCTTTTACCAAGCCAACACTTAGTCATTCCTAGCACTTCCTAGATCACCAATGAAATACCCCAAACTAATAAAACATGGATTAAATATCTAATCACATTAATTAAGGCCTAAACATGCCTTAAAAGTCAACTGAGAACAACAATGGTCAACACAAAGCAAGATATTGCACCCTTTGACTGTTTAGGGTAAATAAATACCCAAATGAACTTCTTAGGACCTAAAACTTTGTCCTAAGCTTATTAACACATAACTAAACATATTACAAGTTTTGGACAACACCCCCAACACAAAGAACAAGCATTTTCATGCTTCAAGGTCAAGTAGGGCAAAAATCTGCTCTAAGGGAACTTTAAAGGTCTAATGACCTCTATTTTGTATAAAATTGGATTCCTAAGTATTATAATGAAGTAATGAACATTATAAAACCATTATCAAAGGAAACTAAGCTCTAAAACATGTTCTAATACAAAATGTGCTTTAAAATTCCTTAAAGCACGTTTTTGGGAAATTGACTTTCTGAGTGGGTTTTGAGTGGTGTTAGGCATTGGATTAGACCTTGATATACTAATGTACTATAATGTATCACATTAGAAGGTCTAAATCCAAGATTTCAAAAAAACCAAAAATATGGCATTCATTTGCGAATAGTAACCCAAATAGTGCATTTTTAAGCAAAATTGACTAAGTATGGTCAATGGTCAATTAATGACCACCCTTACCGTTTGGAAGTTGGCAGGCATGGAGCATGGAAGACAGCTCATTCAACTTTAACACAAAATATCTAGCTAATATGATGAATCATCATTTACTATTCCTAAAGTAACATTAATTAACTTAATAAGCTAATTTAGTCTTCTTTTCTCATTTGCTTCATTCCCAGCCGACACCACACATCCTCATCCTCTCTTTTGCTTCTCCTCCAAACCGTGGGGAACTCACCATATCCAGAAGAGAACAACAATTGACATAGGTAAGCTTATTAAGCCATTTTATGTTCATTCTCTTCACATTTCTTTCCTCTTTCCATGGAGAAAAGCATCAACCATTTCCATCCATGTTTCTAGGTTGTTTTGGACGTTAAAATAAGGGTGAATCTCGGCTGTAACAAGGGAAGGAGGTGGATAAATCTAATCTTGTTCTTAAGGTATAAAATGTGCTTTAAGCACTTATATCTTGATTCTCTTCAAATCCGGTTGGAAAGTTTTGTTTCCTAGCCTTATTATCTTCATCTTAACATACTTATTCAGTTGGTATATCAAGAGCTTCAAGGTATAGCCAAATCCCAGCCAAAACACCATTTTTGGCATTTTAATCAAGGTAAAAATTAGCCATCTTCTAATCTGAGTTATACCAGTGTAAAGCTTGGTTTTAGTAGCTCTTTTGATGCTCTTGTTCTACTGTAAAATCAGGCCGAAGAAAACCCTTGGTTACCTTGTTATTCTAAGGTAAAATTTACCTTGAAAATATACATTAAACACTTCTTATGGTTAGATCTTGCTTGGAGACTAATCATGCCTTAATTACTGTTTGAAAACATGTAAACTAAGCTGTGGAAAAATTGTTCCTAAACAGCCGTGGCCAAACAAGGCCTAAACTTGGCAAAAATAAGGTATAAATCACTTAAACCTTCACTTGGTATATTAATATGTGTTTATATATATGTATATATATGTGCCGTGAGTGAATGAGTTTGTGAAGGTCTTATTTTGACCTTAGGTGATTAAGGAATGGTTTAGTAAATTTTATAACTAATTAATTAACATAATTGTCAAATTTAAGACATTATGTGAAAATTGGTAAATATGGAAAAGATGGTGGTAAGGCCGAGAGTTTAATGCATTTATGGGCATTTATGTGTAATTTATTTTATAAGCTAATGTTTGTAATAAGGCCATGTACTTTAGGCGATTTTATTTATGTATTTATAAGGTTTTAATTAAGTTTAGGTGCTAAAAATAAAGTACCGCAAGGAATTGGGGTTATAGTGTAAATAAATTAAATTTGGGGGCTATATATTAATAAAGCCGAAAATTGGAGGTTTAAATGAGTTTAAATAAAATTATAAGACTTTATAAAGTTTTGGGGTTAAATGGTGATTTCTAGAAAATATGGGTATAAAACCGTAATATATGGAGATTGATGGTCAAGGGAATATTAAGGAGGTCAACCTTGACCATATGGTAGGTTTTGACCAAATTAGATAAGTTAAATAACTTATTTAAGATTTTATAATAAGATAAGTATTTAATTGTAACAATTTTATAACATATGTGGTAAATTGTTTTACCGAAAGTTAAGGGTGTAAATGGTATTATAAACACCCCATGGGCTATAAGGAATTTTTAGGAATTTATTGGGTTGATTTTGGAATTAAAATAAACTATATATGTATAATATATTGTTATTATGTCATTATGACACTTTGGAATAAAAGATGGGGTGGAAATGTAAAATACAGAAAGTATATGGTTAGTAAGGGTAATTATAACCCTTTGGTGAAATTTGGTGATTTTTAAGAATAATATAAGAGTATTTAATAAGATATATGTATAATATATAGTTTTAAAGATATTATAAAACTATATGTTATAAATTGGGCCAATGGCAATTATAGGAACTTGGTGGGTTGAAAAATAATATAGGATATATATTAAGGTCTGTTCGGAATTATACAAAAATATAACCATAGGTTATACCCCTTTTATAAGTTAAAAATGTTATATTATACGATATATAACATGGTATAAATAATGGGGTGATTTTGTAAATAAAGAAACATTTGGGATAAATGAAAAGAATAAGGTATAAATGTATATGCCTATGCGGCAATATAATATATTTTTGTATAAAAAAACTATAGGTTATAAATTAAGGAAATAAAAATATCTATATATGATATTAGTATATGGTTAACTTTACATAATGTTATGAGGTCAAATAGAATTTAATGAATAAGGGCTGTACCGAATTATTAAGAGTTGGAAAATGAATTTTAGACTATGTCTACTATGTTATAAATGTTATAACAATTATATGGTATTAAGGTGGTTTAATGGAATTAACAAGTAAGGATATTCACATTAAATAATGTGACAACTATAAATAAAAAGATTTATAAACTAAGGTTTATATTGAATAAATCTTACGAGTTGTAAATATACAACATAAAATGTTACATAATATTAGGATATAATCTTAATATAAGTTGTATAATATAATACAACTAATGGGAATAATCATCAAATATAAGATGATAAAATGTAACATATAATATAAGAGTTTTATAACTCATGAAACTTACCTATATGGTAATATATACATATACAAGATAATGTATATAAGGATGGATATATAATATGGTTGGAGACCATATAATATAATGGTGGTGGTTATTACCAAAATAGTTACAAACTATAAGTTATGAGTTTTTGAATGCAAATATAATTTGCTAAGATAATGGAGTATATAATACAATGTATTATAATGGATGGTGGAAACAATACAATATAATAGGTCATGCATGCATACATGCAACTATAGGTTATATACCTAAATTAAATGGTGGATAAGATTAAAGAAATATAATGAATTAAACTTAACAGTCGAAATATTTTGACATACGAGTTTTAGTAACAAAGCCGACCGGTTTAGAGAAACTCGTAACAAATAACTGTAGAAATCCGGGGATGAACTGTCGGGGTTACTTGTTATTCGGAAATACCGGATGTAGTTAGTCATGGAAACTGACTTATAGTTTTATTACCGTTTAGATCATACTTCAGACGAAGGCGCTTGACGAGCTAGTGGTCTACACTGCGCATCCTTGGTCTAAGGTGTACGGTATGTAAAGGGGTTGATCCGGGTTGTCCTAAGGGATTCCTTGGGCTCGGATTTGTTGATATCACTTGTGTGTTAAGTGTATTTGATACATGTATTTGATACATGTATGTGATTATGGGTGTTACTGCTTGCATTATTATTTATGCACGAGCGTCCCACGGGACTAACACTACGTCAACTATAGATCGACTTATATAAACATACATATACGTTAATGTGATGACATTAACATACATATACGTTAATGTCAAAGCCGAAGAGCGGGAACAGGGTAATTAGAGTTTATTTAATTACCGCATAAGGAGTTTATTTGTATAAACGAAAACAGATTGGGATTGTATTATGGTACGGTTATGTATATTCGGGATTGGGTAGATGCTCACTTGTCGACGTTTATGGTATATGGACTTAGTATGATGTATAGGAATTATCTCGTTATCACGGCGGTTAGCAGTTTGTTTGTGTTGGTTGTTGGATATAGTTTGGCTTCGTTACTCGCATGGGCGAGTAATGGCCGGTGACACCCGAGTGAGTATTATATGTTGTTATTTATCTTCCGCTGTAAGACGTTTTATTTATTGCTACGAAAGAGATTATTACGTGTTTAAGGAGAGGGGTGTTACAAAAGTGGTATCAGAGCGGAGTACCGCTCTGATGACGAGAAAATAGGTTAAGAAAGTGAGCTTAGGACTTGGGAATTACGAGAAACGTTTGTGAGGTACGAGACGACTCGTCTTAAAAGATATTGTGATTATTAACGCAATTGCGTGATATATTGGCCTTAAAGGCAATTCAATATATACTGGTTGTGTACGGTAAATTACCGAGTATTTAAGTGACAGACTGTACTACAGATGTCTGGGGGAACTAGAGGGCATGGTACTGGTAGAGGTGGAGGCGGTGACCCCGTGAATCCAGGAGTTGCTGAGACGATTGCTATCGTTCTCGCACAGCTTGGTACTCAAATAGGAGGAGCACCAGCCCACCCGCCACAGCCCAAAACAAACTGGCTGAAGTCAGTTACCGAGACCCGACCACCTACATATTCTGGGGAGCCAGACCCCGTAGCCTTAGAGCGTTTCATAGTAGAACATGAGAAGGCCTACGAAGCTTTGCAAGTACCTACCGACAAAAAGGTCGTCATTGCTGCTTTCCATCTGAAGGATGCAACCAACACTTGGTGGAGGTTGGTCAAGACCATCACTTGGCTATACCCGACTTTTCGTGGGTTGCCTTTGTCGAGTTGCTGAGGGGAAAGTACTACCCGGCGCATCTCAAGAAGAAGAAGTCCATGAGTTCGAGACATTATCCTAGGGAGGTCTGACCGTGGATGAGTACTACGCTCAATTCATTGGTCTGCTGGACTTTATCTCCGGAGTTGATTACTCAGAGACCGTGAAGGTCGAGAAGTTCCGGGGGGGATTGCTTTTTCGCATCCAGATGGCGATGGGTGCTACCCTCTACACTACCATCCAGGTATTAACATGAAATCCATCAATTATTTACTTACTACATTACCGATTAACTTTGTGAGAACTTACCAATGAGATTCCAGGAGTTTTATGACACTGCCTCGAGGACGGAGCTAATGCTCCAGACTCAGGATGAGACTCTCGGGACTAAGAAGAGAAGGAACCCAGAGGGAGAGTCTGGGGGTGGAGGAGCATCTCCAGGCGATAGCCAAAAGAAGGGAAAGTAAGGACTTATCCCATTCTAAATTACTTACCATATTAATACCTTATGAATGCTGACCCGAAACCTTAAACAGGAAATTCTTTCAAAAGAAAGGGCAGCAGGGTCACCAGGGAGCTAAGGGGAAAGAGCGCGTCCTTCGGTTGACCGGCCCAGCTATAGATGCTCAGCCTCTGAGATCTGCACCTCTTAAGGTGAGATCACCCCTCTTAAATTCAATTGTAACCTTAACCTTTATATCATCAGATTTTAACTTAAACTAAATTCTACCATTAGGCACCGGCACAGCAGCCCCAGCGCCATTTCTATTGCAAGCGTTGTGGGAAGGATCATCCTAGGGTCGACTGCAGCGGCCGCAAAGTTGAGTGTCAGTGCTGCAAGAAAGAGGGACACCGGGAGTTCGAGTGCTGGATGAACCTTGAGAGCCGTAACTATAGGCCACCAAGGAATACTCATAACCTCAGTTGGAGAATCTGGAGTACCACGAGGCGGTCAGGATGGCCAGACATCTACTGATGCTGGAGCCTAGAGAGGCAAGGGAGTAGATAGGGCATGAGTACCCTGAACTCCGTGAGACCGCTGGTGGAAGACTTTTGCTTACCTTGTTATGTACTTACCTTGGATGTTAGACAGAGATATGTTATAAATATGTGGAGCGTGTCATTGACCACTCGCCTTTTTGTATGACTTTTGAGACTAGTTTTGTGGACTCGATACGAGTAACCTTGGTACCTTGACGGATTATATATGAACAGAATGTTAATGCTTACATTATCATGTAGCCCATACTCGACGACGCAGAGTCAATGAGACCGGTAATTACTGAACCAATATTTCCACCTCCATGGCGCACTTGCTATTGCAAGTGCTATGACAAGTAAACTACTGAAATTTCCATCTGCCTTGCGCACTTGACAGAGCAGTGTGCTGCTGCAACTGCAACTGCTACTACTACTTTTTTTATTATTTATTATTATTTCTTATTATATATATACTAAAATTTTAATACTTTTCATACAACCTTAAGATTAGAAACCTATGCAACCTCGGGAAGACTGTTAGTCCGACCACTGCAACTGCAGAAATTATACAGCTACTGTGATTGTAAACCACACCAGTTTAATTATTCGCGAATTGTCAGACATGGCTTATTAGCCAAACAACATCAGTGGATACCCACATTTAATACTAATCACTACCAGTGATGAATGTTTAGTCCTTATGGACAAGCATACCCTTTGTAGATGCACCACCGTCAGTGAGGATGGTTGGGAAGTGAAGAGCCAAGTTGCTCAAGCTATTATGCAATCTACAATATATCCAATTAAACGGATGAGGGGACGAATATGAACTATGGATGAGATATGATCATGATAAACAGGGAGGAAAGGAATATATGTGCACTCAATGAGATCGAATTAGGAGAACCAAGTTTGCTAAAAATAGCACGAATTACCACCGATGCCACAAAGGCAATAGCACTTACAATAAGATAACCGATAACATGAACTAATAAACAATAAAAAAAGAGAAAAAAAGGGGATATCCATCAAGGGAGATTGACAACAGAATACTTCACAATACCCGTGTGACAGAAATTACCAGTTTACTAAATGAGACATGGGACGACCGCACTCCGATAGGAGCATGTGGGCCTGACAGACTTATTTATGAGTTAGTCGGGTAAGTAGTAATGTATCAGTACGGTACCCCATGCAAGTAGACAAGTAGTGTTAGGAACACGAGAAGTAATCAACTCCGTATTAAGGACAGTGATGCAGATTACCTCGAAGATGGACGAGAAGTGCCGCAGTTAAACCAACGGGCTAGAAATAATCAAGAACCTTCAACAGAGAGAAGTAGACAGTATACAGTGAAGACAAGGAAACCGTTCAAGGACAGGAAACCAAAGGAAAGAAACATGGAAACCCATTATGGATGAATAATATGTAGAATCCTCATAGGGATCAAGCAAACTCTTGCAATCTAGAGGAAATATACCAGATGATGTGGACATAAATGCGTGACTACGCAATGATGAGAGACAGAGCTAAAATACTAGCAGTTACCTTGAGCAAGGAACAATGGACTTAGAATATACCACTCACATGATAATTCGCTCATCTTATCTGTTTGACTCACAAGATATTAGCTACTGAGAGTTTACGCCTCTACACTCTGTAGGACTGAGTGTTTTGGTATTGCACTCATGCAGTTATTAATCTAGTGGGAATACAGAAAGATGTAATGGATATCATCACGAGTGTGTATCAAAGAACTACATCAGTGTGTTACTCCGGATCAAAACCACCAGGAGACACGGATGACAAGCTTTATCTCCGTGGACATGTAGGCTGGTATGTCTTGATATTACTAAGACAAGTGCAAAGAGCACTAGGTACTAACAATAGCCAGTGTCATATTACACCTCAAGCTGAATATCAGTAAGAGATGACACACGCATGTACACTAGTGATCCTACGAGAGGATACACAGCAATGAAAAGAGGCAGACTGAGCCTATGTTCATGGGTCTGCACCTCAGTACGGAGCGAGTGGGCCCAATAGAACGAACTTCGGAGAGAGCTCAAATAAATCAGTGCCTCACCCTTTAGGTATTGTGGAGCCGGAAGGACTAGAGTCATACCTGAAACACCCTGGAAAATCCTAGTTATAAATATACCTTCCTTGTTATTTTATGTGTAAAAATTGTAGACATGTATTATAACCGCTATAGATACCGACTGTAAATATTACAGTGATATGTTAAATTTATATTACTGACTGTAATTTTTACAGTGACATGTTGAGTTTATATTACCGACTGTAATGTAAAATGTGTCATTGTTACAGTGGCATGTTAAATTATATTACCAACGGTAATATTAAAATATGTCATTATTACAGTGACATGTTAAAATGCGTCATTGTTACAATGACAAAAGTTTATATTACCGGTTATAAATATGTAACCAGCCCACTTTATATCAATGTTACCGGTTGTATTTTGTAATACCCATGTACAATTACAAATAAAGTAACATGTCTTCAACCATCTTATACATTCTGATTACATATTATTTTAATATGTAATAGTCGACTTATCCTGCCTCGTTATTGGGATTTGTTGTCGTCGTTTTGTGCAAACAATGATTAACATATTTCAGCTCCATATTACTCATTCCATATGCAACATAATTAACACTTTGGTTTTATATGATCATTTTCTTCAATGCTGATTTTCTCCAACAGCACATTACCGTCTCTGCCATGCTGAGTCAAGGGGATTATGTGGCTTCATTTAATACAGCAAGACAAGTTAACCAATAAAATAAAACACACCAACACACATTAGGTTTATTACCGCAACACATACCCTGGCTGAATAGGAAAGGATCGGCTCATTTTTCATTCATGTGTTGTCGGCCTAGCTAATCCCCATCTGGGGAACTCTTTTCTGTCGCATCTTCCCCCATGTAAGACCTGCTAGTAGAAGAATTAGAGGCTAGAATAAATTAACTAACAGCAAGCAAGACAAGTTCAACCGAGGGCATGCTGGAAATAAATGCTATTGCTGCTGCTGTCTTGCGCAAGGGAACAAGGAGAAGAAGTGAGTCTAGGTGCTGGGAGATTTAGGAAAGAAGGAAGAGACATAAAGCTGTATAAATATTAGAGAAAACTAGCAAGAAATGACGAGGAAGAAGCAGGTAACTACCTTTAACAACAAGCTTTTAAAATCTGATTTTCCATGCTGCTGTTTGCCGGTTCTTCCTTCATCCATCTTGAGCTCCTGTCCTGCTGTTTGTATCCACGTACACCAAGTAGTAATAGCAATAACTAGTGAAAAGGTTGCTGTAATTACCGTAAACTCTTACCTTTCTCCTTGTACCATTTCTTATTTTTTAAATTTTTTTTATGAATTGTGTGAATTATAGTTTGTTTTAACTACCAAGTCACATTGATTTGGCGTAGCATAGATATTCTTCTTATTAAGTTCTCTTGTTTATGGAACTTGTGCCCTGCTCCGTTTTTACTGTTGATCAGAATGACCATGCGCCTTCAAATGATGTTGAGTGGTAATAACCCCTTGCTGGTGAGAGAGGTAATGATATTAGCGCTTTGAATTTGTAAAGAAACCTAGTGTAAATTTGATCGTGATGAAGTGTAGATAATGGGGTCCTGTTCTTGGATCATGCTCATTGCTGCTATTATTCCAGCTATAAGTGTTCTTTCTCCTTCCACCCGCTGTTCTCCTGTAATTCCCTCTTGGATATATATATGCTGAAGTTTGATGTCTTCAAGATCAGGTAAGGTGACTACTGGCTGGTTGTCGACATGCAGTTTTACCATTTGAGGTGTGTTTGAGTTATGCGGGTTTTATGTTGGCATTGCCAACTTGGTTCAACTTGCTTAATTCATGGGAGGTTGTAGTTATAGTGGAGAGTTGGTCAGGTTAGGTGTGGAAGTTGTCTACCATATTTATTCAGAATAATAACAAGCTAGATATAGGCATAAGACGTTTGCTGTCGGTTTGTATATGGTGTACGAGCTGTACACTTTGTTTCCTAGCTTTATCAATTGAAACAATATTATTTCTACTGCCTGGACAGGAATCGTACTAGTCAGTACTATTGTGTCTAGCCTTATCAATTAATTAAAGTAATGTAATCTTGCTCATCCAACTCCAAGATTTCTCCTCTCCATTGAACGCTTTGGAAATCCCTTGACGTCTTCGGTTCCAGGGCGGACTCACATGGGGTCCAATGGGGCCCGGACCCCATAGCATTTTTTAAAAAAAATTTAAAAATTATAACCTAGTATATGTATAATAAAATGACATATATAACAAGTAGTGATAGTGGTGCAGTGGTTAAAAACTAGCAATATAAAGGTCTGGAGTTCGACTCCTCTTTGTCACACACTTGGTTTCATTTTTCCACAAACAAAAAAAAGCTTCAAACAGGCCAGCCAATAATAATTAAAAAAAGGGCCTATAATGGACCCCATAGGATTTATCCTCTGGGTCCGCCCCTGTTCGGTTCAGGCGCTACTCATTTAGTATCAACCAGTACTAAATCTCATGAACTAAGTTTGTATAAGTATAATTGAGTTTGGAAAATAAAAGAAGCGTGCTGTAAGTTCTGTATAATTATGTGTGTGTATATGTATATAAGCGTATCAACAACGGGAGTTAGCAGCTAGGGAAAAATGAACAAAATAGATAGATGAGATTGAGTGAGGAAGTTCATGAGTATATATATATCTATATGTATATCGATAACAGGGATAGCAGCCAGGAAAGGAAATAGACAGATGAGACCGAGAGTTATATAATTGTCTGAAGAAGCCGCTCTTGCCAGAAAGAATTTGTGAAAGAAGAGAATGAGCTTTCTATTAGATGGGATGAACAGAAAGACGAACAACCAACCACTAAGTACAGAGCACTGAGTATTTATACTAAACTACACTAATACAGACCGCTAATACTAAACCACCGCTAATATAGAAGGACGTTACAAATACTAGCAGACATGACATATAACATATAAACTAACAATAATATCAACACCCCCCCCCCCCCCCCCCGCAAGTCTTGCAAGACTTGGAGAGACTATACTGCTTTCAGACCCAGCTTGTGAAAAACAGGCTTATAGCCTTTCCCAGGAAGAGCCTTTGTAAAGATGTCTGCTATCTGATTG